>JAQGBA010001246.1:0-17071 GCA_034698125.1 Prionchulus punctatus | reverse complement strand
AACTGTCAACCATGGTGTTGCAGGTATATCTGATGACATGCTAATTACAAAAGCCAAAGAATTTGGTGTTCGGCTCGATGTGCCAGAAACTTTCAAGTACTCTGTCGGTTGGATTCAGAAAGCAAAGAAGCGACATGGCGTAACAAAAATAGTAAAGCATGGCGAAGCTGCGAGTGTAGCCTGATGTTGCTGCAACTGCGCAAGCTAATCTTCGAGCAGCTTTAAATGGGTATGAACCTGATGACATATTCAGTACGGATGAGATGGGTCTATTTTATAAAATGGCAAAATAAAAAAAGTAAAAATTTATAAATATCCAGCCTAGTTTCAATAATCAAAAAAAAATTAGTGTTTCATCACTACTTTACTGATATCATGTAAATGGATTTCTTTCTAAATTATCATAATTGTTGCATAATGCAGTGTAACAAAGAATATTTACCAGGCTGGTAACCAGCAACGACATTGCAACTTCCAGACATTGCCTGCTGGCTAAACGCGTCAGCCTGCACCAACCTGTAAACTAAATGTTCATGCAGAGTAGCAAAGCTTATATATGTTGCAGCCAGCTGTGACGTCAATGACGCCCACCACCTTCTAGAACATTCCAGAACCTTCCAGAAGCTTCTTGCAACTTCTAGAACATTCCAGAAAGACACTCACTAGATATACAGCGAACCTTCTGGAACATTCTAGAATCCACCAGGCGGCAGTGCATCCTATCCACCCACGCAATGGCATCATTATGACATCATCATGATATCATGGGAAAGAATGTAAACATGTGGGGGTGGATGTAAACAATTATAGTACCAGGTGCCCCTAAAGAAAGTTGTCAGGTTTAGAGGGGTATATCTCACTAACCGTTAGAGATACAGGGCTCATATTTGAATTTCAGACTCTCCTGAGTGGTCCAATTACGAAAATCAGATTTTCAAAAATTCGAATTTTCGCGCCTTTTTTTCCAATTTGGCATAAAAAGAACGCAAATGCGCAACAGGCACGGGGTTTGAAAGACAGTGTCGCCGGTATGCTCTAATGGTTTCATGAGCATTATTTCCATTTTGGTAATAAAGGCGAAGAAGAGCTGCTCGTTTGTCATTTGTTAATTTCGGCATCGCTGACATGGATCACCCGTCACAGCCACCAAGACGGTCAACAAGGGCAAAGTCATTCTGCAGTCTGATACACTATGAAGAATGCTTTACACTGTCTTTCAAACCCCGTGCCTGTTGCGCATTTGCGTTCTTTTTATGCCAAATTTGAAAAAAAGGTGCGAAAATTCGAAATTTTGAAAATCTGATTTTCGTAATTGGACCACTCAGGAGAGTCTGAAAATCGGATATGAGCCCTGTATCTCTAACCGTTAGTGAGATATACCCCTCTAAACCTGACAACTTTCTTTAGGGGCACCCAGTATATAAGGAGGCTCCTTTTCAACAGCCTCATTCCCATCATGACTTTGTAATTATTGGACGCTTATCTCTAGTGTAGTTTTAGTTATTATTGTAGTATACTCTGTTACCCATATTACTGTATTACCATCTGGAATTACTGTATTGGATTTGTTATCACCTAGATTTAGCTTGGATTAATAAAATCTCATCCCTCAATACTGTGTCGTTGTGGTCTTCTACGTTACAGCAGATTGTATTATTAAAAGCAAAATTAGACATTACTTTTTGCTTGCTTCTTCGAATGGATACAGATTGCACAATGTTCTCCCAGTTATTTTATTTTAACACGTGATCAATAGTTACAATTGCAGTGCGCACGGGGCGAACTGCGAAATATTAAGTGAACACTTTTAAATAGATTGATCAATATTTTGTGAGATTCTTTAATATGTTATACAGAATTTTTAATTCTCTATAACATATTAAAAATCGTTCAACAAAATTCAAAATTGATCGATCTATCGAATTTTGTCAATTTCAAGTGTAAAATTAATAAGCTCTTAGTGTGTGCACTATAATTTCATAAGATCATCAGCTAAACAGAACTTAATTGGCGAAAGTAATTTCGGAATTTAGTTCTCCTATTTGGTCGCCTTATCTTGCAATGTACTGTATATTGATAAAATTGAATCGGTCCAAAAAATGTTCACCAGGCGATTGCCTGGACTGGGTTGTTTATCTTATGTTGAGGGTTTAATTTTACTCAATTTGGAACCGTTGGAAATATGTAGGACGCTTGTTGATTTGGTTTTGATGTACAAAATTATTCTGGGTTGTTGGACATAAAATTTGACACGTTTTTTGTAAAAGCACCTTTTTCTAGCTCACTCACAATGAATTTAGAGTTTTTGTTCAATCGTCGAGAAATGATATTGTTAAATTTTCCTTTGCTCGTAAAGTTGTAAAATTATCGAATAATCTTCCTTATAATGTGTTAAAAATATCTAGTGTTTGTTCATTCACTGTCGCCATAAACTGCATAAATTTTTCTTGTAGAGCCCTGGGACATACTTAACCCTTAAATGCATAGTGTTGCCGTTTGGCAACACATGTATTTTCTGGCTCTACATTCACTGCAGGAACGTTTGGATGCTTTTTACGCATTGTAGCCAATAGGCAACAAACCGCTCACATGTATTTGTATACAGTGCGCGCCATTCATGCGTCGTAGATTTTTTAATGCAAATAAATGAGCGTTCAGTGGCGTCCATGCACATGTGCTTATAGTGTCATAATCAAAATACTGATTCGCGCTGTTTTCGTTAGAATTCTTTCAACGAAAATTATTACCATTATACACTAAGGTATGTATATCAATAATGTACCATAATACCATCCATATTATTAACAGAATGCGCACTGGTGCCATTTGGCAACATACAGGGTGCAGACAAAGTTCTTGAACTTATCTAAACTTGAAATTTGCTATATCTCAACAAATACTCAAAAGAAATCCATAAATTTTTTTTTAATAAACTCAATAAACTTTTGTGAGTTTATTAAAAAAATTTATGGATTTCTGTTGAGTATTTGTTGAGATATAGCAAAATTCAAAGTAAGATAAGTTCAAGAACTTTGTCCGCGCACCCTGTATGATAATTTTGTAATAAAAAATATTTTCACAAAGATGTGATTTTTTTCCTTATTTTTCCTTTAATATACACTCTTTTTTTAGTAATGTTTGATAAATAGAAACTGTAAACAAAATATCGTGCATTTAAGGGTTAATACAACTATTATGTTCTGTACGTACTTAAACTTTCTCCAGGCGTAATCAAAATATTTAGAAGACTAGCCATTTTTATTCATTAATTTGGCTTTTACAAAAATTTTATGTCAAAACCTGCAAAATCACCAAAATAACCAAGCTAATGAATCACAATTTATTGTAAAAATGTAGTGTATGTGCCAAATAAGGCATATCATTGTAACCTCCAGGTTATAAAGGTAGATCATGAATATCTGAATGCTGCCAAGAATAAACAATGGAAGGATGTGACAGTTGATTTTGACAAGTGTATTTGCCAAATATGGTGTATCATTGTTACCTCCAGCTTTTAAGGGTAGATCATGAATATCAAAATGCAACCAAGACTAAATGACCAAATAAATTGTACTTGCTAACCTCCAATTTCTAAAGGTGACAATTTTATGAGATAGAGTAGTTTGTAAGATTTTTGATTTTGAGATGTCACCCACTGTTCATCATTCAATATCAGAAAAAACGAAAAGAGTTTTGAACGTTTTAAATAGGTTATTTGAATTTTGTTGATCAACCTTAAGGTTGAATCTTACAAAACATGTGTCAATTTTGCAATAGCGTTGTTTTATTCCCGTAATTCAAGTTTCACTCATTCATACAAGTTCTTTTACAACTACCCCTGGAGAAAGTTTGGTAATTATAAAGTTTTAATTTACATTCCGTATTCAAATACTGACTTTGAAACACGCAGGATGATGCAGGCAATGATTGTCAGTTCTGAATTCGGATTTTAAATCTTAGGGTTGGTTACTGTACTTTTTTTCAGTCGCAGTTGCGAACGGACCTTATTTGATTTCCATCGTCAGAAATTCGAATAATGTTCCAATTAATTTTAACTCCTTGTTTGATAAGCAGTATCTATTGACTTTATTGCAATGTTATTGCTCATTTTTGCCGACGATACAGTGTAAAGTGTTCTTGTTTTCTAAGAGGATTTCGAGGACAAATCATTAACATCTTAGGTTTACTCTTTATGGTCTATTAAACTTGTTATTTCGGTTAAAAAATGACGGAACCGTCTCTCAAGACGGGAACACGCGTTGAACTCATTGGTAAGCAAAATTTTCGCCCCTTCGGTGAGATTTATTGAATGAGGCAAGTGGCCGGAAAATGACGACTATATTATCTAAGATCTCGACCCTTTTCTTGCATTTCAGAAAAAAGCCTCGTAGGAACTGTGGCCTACGTCGGATCGACGTTGTTTCAACAAGGCAAGTGGATAGGCGTCGTGCTCGACGAAGCTAAAGGAAAAAATAACGGCTCGGTGCAAGGCAAAGAATATTTTAAATGCGAAGACAATCATGGAATATTCGTTCGACCCGCTCAGGTGTGAAATTGTACTGTTTTCGTGCTTGGAAATTTGTTATTATCGCCTTTTTATGATTCTTAGTTAAAAGTGTTGGATAAAGAGAACAGTCAAACGCCTGAGCCGCTTTCGACGTCCACGGAAGAGAAACACGCGCCGACGGGCATGCGAGTGCCGCAAACGACAAAAAAGCCAACTTTGCACAAAAGTATAAAGGGAAAATTGCTTGAAAGTTATCTTTTAAGCGCACGGTTTTTGCTTTTAAGCCGAAGAAACTGCTTCGAAAGAGTCTTTACCCGGTGTGCCTGGCAGCGAAACGAAAATGAAACAACCGACGGGTCTAGCGGTGAGACTTGCATATTTTTTGCTTGCCAGGGAGCGTAACAAGCAAATTTATGTTGGATTCTGTTTTTTTTTAGAAACCGACGGCAACCGCGACGAAAATGCCGCATTCGCAATCGACCGAAAAACTAAAACCGAGCGCCAGCGTCGAAAAACTAAAAAGTCCTCCTGACGAAAAACTGAAACACGTTCCGAGCACCGAAAAAATCAAAAGTCCGCCCGAAGAATTCGCTAAACCGAAAGTTCCAGCGACGCCTCGAGGTTCGTTGACCACCGCCGGTGGATCGCCGACGAAAGTTGACCCGAGAAAATCTTCAGTTCCGAAGGAATCTCCTGTCGACGACAACGGTGGCGACAGTGCTCCGAGCGTCGCTCAGCAAGTGGCTAGAATAAAACAAGTACACGAAAATTGTTTTTCAAAGCATATTCCGTGTCTCTTTTTTTGTTCCATTGCATAAACAGTTCGACAAAATGTTAAATGTGACACGTAACTTTTTTTGGACAGCGACATTTTTGTATTTATTTTAGGGTATCGAACGCCCCAGCAGCGAAGGCATTGTTCGTAATGCGCCCGCGGGTCTTTCCGAAGGCGCAGAGTTGGAATTTTTCCGAGCCGAAACGAAGGATTTGGGCGAAAAATTAGAAACACTCCGTGCCAAACGCCAAGAGGATAAACAGAAGCTAATTGATTACGAAAAATGTAAAATTCAATTGCAACAGGTTAGCGAATAAGAACCGCTCTAAAATTTGTTTTTTAAGTTGTGTTTTTTTCAGTTAATCGAATATAAGAACAAAATGACCGAAGTCCACGCCGAATTGCAAAGACAGCTGCAAATGGCGAAGAAGGTACAACGTCCAGTGAGGAATTGTGTTTTGAAATCCGATCAAACGGGTCATTTTTAGGAAGCCAAAGAGGCGATTGAATCGAGGGAAAATTACACTGAGGAAATGTCCGGTTTGGCCGAGTCGGTCGAAATGGCTGCACTGGACAAGGAGGTTGCCGAGGAACGAGCCGAAATGTTGCAGACCGAAGTCGAAACGCTCAGAGAGCGTGTTCAAGAGTTGGAAACCGATTTGGAGTTGTTAAAAAACGAAATGGCCGACAAAGGTGATTATCAAAACAAATAAATTGCTCTGCCCATCGACGAACGAGTGCGACTATCGTTCTCTCGCTACAAAGACTATTATAGCTTTATTATAACTATTTCGACATGGCCACAGCAATTGCTATACTTTTCCAGGTACCGAGGGCGGTGCACCGAATAGTATTCAAGTTAAACAACTTGAACAGCAAAACGAACGATTGAAAGAAGCCGTGGTCAAGTAACTATTAAAACTAATTTTCTGTGTTGAAACTTGCCCGTACGGCCCATTTTTCAGAATGAGAGATTTATCGGCTCATGAACGGCGGGAAAATCAAAGATACACAAAAGAATTGGAATCGTTGAAAATACAAGTTGGCGAATTGTCGAAGAAAAACGATAAACTAACTGTCGAAGTTCAACAATACGAACAGCAGTTGGCAGAACTCAAAGAACAAGTAAATAGACGCATAGTTATATTTTTTACTGGTTTAGTTAGATTCCAAGTTTAGTTTTGATATAATTATTCATTATTCTTCACAAAAACAGTTTCAACCGTCGAGTGGCGTGGTAAAGTTATTTTTGGGGTTTTTCTACTTTTTTTTTCTTGGTAAAATTTCTGTTTCGGTCAGGAAATCGTTTTCTCGGGTTCGTTTTACGACAAAATTCCACCAGTAATTTTGATTTTTGTTTTGCTTTTCAGGTGGACGCCGCCTTGGGGTCGGAGGAAATGGTCGAACAGTTGACCAGTAAAAATTTAGCTTTGGAAGAAAAATTACGCGAAATGGAGGAGACTATCGAGGATTTCGAACAAATGCGTCAAATGGACGAAGAATTGCAAGAATCGACGAAAGAGGTCGAACGAGAATTGCGACAAGAGTTGGACGTCGCCCAAGGAAAGATAAACGAAGTAGATGGTGGATTTTTTTCTTTTCAGAATAGTTATCGTCGACAGACTACGGAACCATAGTCTCGTAACAACTATAGTCTTTCCAATTGTTCTTACCATTAATTGTGGAACGACTTTTTGCAGCTAAAATTACAAATGAAGAAGAGCCACGAACATGTTTCGGACCACGAACGTACGATCGTTAAATTTCGCCAGTTAACGTCTCAGCTGCAAGAACAAATTCAAGATTTAAAAGATAAATTATTAATGCAAGAAGCTAAACGAAATAATCAAGGCGAAGGCGACGCCGTTTCGACAGCTCAACGTTTCACGTATACTCAAACGAAAGCTTGGTCGGAAGTAATTGTTTGTTTTTGGTTTTTGCAGCGTTGTCGAGGTTTAGACGACAGGATTTTTGTTTAAGATAGTCGAAAACGAGTTACGAAAATTAGATTTGGAAAATACGTTGCAGCACGTTCGATATTTGCGATCGTTTTTGCCCGATAATTTCAACAAGCCGGGAGGTCGTCATTTCGTCTGGTACGGTGTCCGGATTTGTTGTCATTCATCCAAAACTGATTTCAGGCGATAACGACGGCGTTTTATTGAATTTACTCTTTCCACGGCTATCGGCTAAAGTTCAATTGTTGATTTGTCAATTGAACGATTTGGTAAGGAGATTTCAATTTTGTGAAAAAAATGTGAAACTTATTATTGCCCGTATCAGTATCCTCAAGTGCCCGGTGGTATGAGAAAGGAACACGTTGTCAAGTCGCACAAAGGCGAACAGTGGAGTTTCATAGCGAAAATGACGTACTACCTGAACGCGTTGGCGACGATTTTGCATAAGTTCGAAAGGTAAAAAAAAATTTCTGATCGTAATTTTGTCCCATTTGTATTCCAAGCTAAGGTAGACAGTGGCCGGAGTGCATAATAGTTTGAAAAACAAATTAACTGATATTTGATTTGATTTAAATGACAAATCAAGTCAACTAATTGCATTCGGAACAGATCAGATTTATCACTGGACAGGCGATGAATTTTGTTTTTTACTATTAGTGTTATGACTCAGTGCAGCGTTGAACGGTTGGCTCGTCTTTCTCAGTTGCAACCGGAAATGATTTCGCAAGAACGATTATTGGATCAATATTTCGAATTAATTAAAACGAATCGATTAGACGAGAATACGTCGTTGGAAAGCATAGAAAAATTAATCAATTATTTTCAAGTATTTGTTGTTACATAGAAAAAATGCTCCTTTGGCACTGTGTCGCGACGCGGTTTTTGTTTTCAAGAACTTGTTTTCGGTACACTTGAGCATGGAGGAATTCGATTGTACCCAATTCATGAACGACAGTATTCGAAGGATATTAAGCGGAATCTCGTGGTTCAACGTCGAAATGACTCGTGCTAAATATTATATAACGGTAAAAACAAAAAAATCGGTATAGCCAATTCCACTTTAGAGTCATATTTTTAATTTTTAATTTCCTGAGATACGGATTATATTTTGGAGATTGTTTTGTTTTTAGGAAGGCGCTTTAACGTCAGAATTGTCGAAATTATTCGACGATTTATCGTTGTTCGTCGACGAATCTGAACAAATGTCGCGTCGACTGAAAACGTTAACGCCTCAAGATCCGAAAAAGCGATCGTTGAAATTCAACAACGAAGTCGCCGATCAACTTCAAGAAGCATCGGTTAACATTGAAAAACCAGCAAAACTTTTGCATTTCGCCTGCTCGACAGCTAGCACTCAAGTTAGCATGCTACCAGGTTCGTTTACTGGAACCTAGCGTTACACGATAGTTAGTAATTCACCTGCAACTACAGTTCTTGCACGAGTATAGTCCGTGTACGACTATAGTTTATTTACTTCTATAGTTGCCACGTTCGAGTAACCTTCCTGTTCAACTGAAGATCATATGTGACTGTCGATTGTATTTTTTACTCGTTTCAGATGTCGAGGGTGTCGATTCTGCTCGATTTCAAGAATTTTTCGTTGACGCTTGCGTTAAATTATTGGGCAAAAGCTCGGACAAATCGTACGAGGATGTTTTGAAGTAGAAATAAACACGCTTTGTATTTGGACATCTTTAAAGCGAAAATTTACCATTTTCTTCGTCGTCTGCAGGATGTCTTTGGGCGTTTTGATGGCTCAACTGGCGAAACTGTGCGACGCTATGGACAAAGGCACCTATGACGTCGCAGTCGTTGAAAATAAAGTAATAATGGAAGATTTTTTAATGTTTTTTCATGAATTTACTTTCGACACTATTCGCAGTCGTTTCCACCCGTTTTGGAACGTGCTCACGCTCGAAAATTGGACGCCGTCGAGGCGGAGGGGCTTCGTTGGCAATTGGAAAAGAAAGACAACGAAATCATGGAATTGAAAACCGTTTTGCGTTTGAAAGTAAAAAGAAACTCGTCGCCGGCCGATTCAGGCGAAATCCGAACGATGCGTTCGATCGGTTTTCAACTTTAGGCGGAAGAAATTTCCGAAATGAAAGTTCGAAAAGAAATCGCCGAAAGTCGTTTGCATACATCGGGCAAGGAAGGCGACGAGCGATTTTTGCGAATGCAAAAGAAAATCGAAGAGCACAATTCTGAATTGAAGAAAAAAGAAAGGTTCGTAGCGTGTGTATGTGTGTGTGTGTTTTGGTTTTTGTCGTCTATATTCGTTTTAGACGACGCGAAATTTGTTTTTTTTAAGCGAATACGAGAAAACTATGGACACGTTGCAACAAGAGATAGAAAGTTTAGAAAAGGAGAACGTCAGTTTGAAAGAACATATTAGAACCGTTTCGAAAAAAGCTCTACTTGGAGCAATCAGCGGTCACGGAACTGGTAAGTGCAAAGATCTATAGTTGCATGCGAGTTACAGTTGCTATTGAACTATAGTTATTTTTTGCTAAAGATAGTTGCTTTATATTTGCTTACGACCTGACCTATAGTCGTTGGTGAACTATAATCTTTGAATTTGTTCAGCTTTGGCCGAAAACCGAATGACGTCCAGCGTTATGATGTCACCCGGCGGCGGTACGGCCACTGTGCAAGACAGTCCGCTTTTAGCTCAGCAGATCGACGAATTGAAGTCCATTTGCTTGGCTACCCATCAAAGCAAGTGTTCGTTGGAAGGAGCCAAAATGAAAGAGGCCATGGCGTCGCTTCCGCCGCTGAATGTTCCTCGTAAACCTGTCGGCCTTCAATCGCAAACCGGTCTGTTGGATTTGGATCAAATGAGCCATAAAAAACACGACGAGCTGAATCAATTGCTGAGGGAAACTGCTCGTTTGCAAAAGGTAAACGCGCTGAAAAACAAATTTTGTGCTCGTTTTCGAAACTTAATCGCGATTTGACTTGCAGGATTTCCAAAATTTGATCGTCGGCGCTCGCATAATCGACATAACGAAAAAGAAGCCCGATGCCGAGTCGATCATCGACAAACAGACGCCTGCGTACGCTTACAACGTGCAGATGCAGAATTTGAAAAAATTAAACGATTGGATGAAAGATGTTTGTTGATTTTCGTTTCGAACCACTTTTCGGAGGACCACTTTCAGCAATTTTGTTTTTCAGTTGAATTTTCGAATGCAAAGGTTTCGGGTGTCGCTGCTGTCCGGCGCTAGAGCGAGTTCCGAGTTTGGACGATTTCCGACAACTCATTTCACTAAAGTATGTTAAAAAATGCTTGCTCGTCGTTGACCGTTTGCTAGCCTGTGGCCAGGAATGGCGTTTGGACAAGAATTTTTGTAATTAATTTTTTGCAGGGTCAAGGCGATGGCATTCTAGTCGGTCGTATTACCCTGCCATCTACGGACCCTGGTACCGCCGGCTCCGTCGTCCGCGTGTCATTGACGCCATCCCAGTTTCGAGCTTTGCATAATCGTTTAGCTAATTGATTTGAGGAGTCGAAGCTTTAGTTTGTTATGAAGCGAACGAATTGTTTTTACATTTTTAATGCACCTTTCTATGATTATGTATTCTGTGGTGTTGATGTTTTTTTTGTTTTTTCGCGTTTTATAAAGGAAAGGTTTCATAAAATGATCTAACCTGATTTCATTTTATATAAAAAAATTTTTAAACCGAGCATGTGCTTACCAAAAAAGAAACGGGCAAATTTAACGAACTCTAAAAATTAGCATGCTAGCAATGACTTCATTCAGTTGACTAGACGTTTTTATTGCAGTATAATATAGAACAAAATTTTAGTACAAAAAAAAACTAATCAAATTTTATGCTGTTTTTTACACATTTTAGTGCAAAAAAACTAAACAAAAATTTTATTTCATTTTTATAAGCGATTTCGATTTCGATTCGATCAGCAATTTCATGACTCCGAAAATCGTTTGCACGTGTTTGTGAACTTGATGTGAAAATGTGAAGGCGCAATGACGAAATTGTCGAATGTACCTCATGATTCCGACGATGTGAACCAATTTCTGATCGAACCACATTTGATGAGCGATGTAGATGGCCGACAATGTCGCCGACGTTTCGACGCCGTTCGTGCAATGAATTAGCAAACCCGGCATTTTATTATTTGTTTGACTTGCGTGAATATCGGACAGCTTTTTTATACAGACGTTGATTTTGTATAGTTGCAAGCCAGTCAATTTCTTAGGCCATGATCGGAAGTGGATAAAGAACATCTAAAACAAAAATCGGGTGCTGGCTATCGAACTATTCGGTTGAATTTTGATTACTTTTCGAGGTAAACTATTGTCTGGCTCGCCGGTCGGTTTTTTGACGGTCACGTCGTAAATGTCCACTCCTTCGTACAAATTGCGAAATGTATTTGTGTTGTGAACTTCGTAACGCTCGAAGCGGCACAGCCCCAATTTAGCCAACGGAATATAAGATGAAATTTGATTTCTCTTTTTCTCGATTAACTCTCCAACCCATACCACTGTACCAATCTGAAAAAAAAACCAGAAATTCGACCGATCGATTTCAAGACCCAGCCTTGCATCAGAATTATTGATAACGAGCAAATTTCTTAGTAAGGCTAGTCAAAATTGTATCTTACATTTTGCTGGATGATCGCTTGCCAAAATATGAGGAATTCATCGCGTAACGGAGCTTGTGACAAGAACAGCGGTCGATTGAAGTAATCTTTGAATTTGTTCATGTGTAAAATGAATTTAGGCGATGAACTGACTTGCACTTGCGATTGCATCAAACATTTCAACGACGGATATCGGCACGTCGTGATTAATACAACTTTTTCGGTTTTGAGCTGTTCGACGTCGACGTTGCCGCCCGTATTGTTGCCGATTAAATCGTTCGAAAACTTCACTGCAAACGCATCGTCCGTCAATATTTGCTTCGCTTGTCGTCGTAGATTTACAGCACCTAAACGGTCTGTGGTTGCGAATTCGTCGCTTGTGCACAACGCGAGTAAATCTGGATTTAGACTTTGTATACCTGCAAAGATTAAAATTACGAGTTAAACAAGCAAAAAATGCAAAAAAGCAAGCAAAATACAGAATCAAGCTTACGTCTTCTTCGCCGACCTATGATAGTTACGATAACAGCTACGACAATAATAGCAACAAGTAAAATGGACAAACTAGTTGCGATTGTAATCGTTGATTCAATACCATTACCTGTAAACAAAAAAGCTGATGAATCTAATAAATTCGTAAAAAATTCTTCACAAGCGAGAGATACCTTGATTAGTCACTTGTGGATCAGCCGATGGATTATTTTCAATCGCGGAAATCGACGATGTTTCCGTTATCAGCGCTGAAGTCTCAAGTTCTACAGAAGGCTCGCTGGTTTCGAGTGCAGTAAAGAAGCTGCTTTTAAACGACTTTATAGACGATTCTTGCAAAGATGTCTGACTGGATGAAATTGATGAATCGGTTTTAGGTATCGATGATGAAGCAGTAGTTATCGGTTTAGTGGCTGGTAAAGGTGAAATACTTGATGGCGAAGTGAATTTAATCGTTGATTGATCAACGATTTCGGAACTAATTTCGAACGCTGTTGATAAGCTGGTTTTTGAAGTACTTTTAGTTGATTCAGTTGTAGAAGCGAGATTTGTTGTGATTTTAGTGGTAATCGGCAATGATGCCGTTTTAACGGAAACTGGTTGGCTGTCCCTCGATATTGAATTCTCGCCGTCGATTTCGGTTGAAAAATTTGAATTTTCATTGTCGCTTGGATCAGCCATTAAATTTAAATTCGATTGGAAGTAGTAAAAAAAACCAAAAAGTGTAAATGGGAAAAATCAAAAATAGCTGCCAATATCGACTTATAACAGTTTACAGCAATGTTTTTTTGTTTTTGGTTGGTTCTATCTTTGAAAAGGTTCTTGTTGTAACTGTGCGCCTTGCTACAGCAAACCATTTAAAAGTTTTATTCAAACGCAGCCGATCAAAAAAAGTAAATGTACGTACAGTACAGTGAAACAGTTAGTTTAAAAGAAACAATTCGCCAAAGACGCGATAAATAGTAGACAGCGCAAAAGATAAACGATAACAAAACGGCAGACGCAGAAAACGAGAGAAATGTAGCTTTAAACTTGCTTGCAGCAGCATCTTTATCATTCAGATCAACATTTTCGATAATTTGAGGTTGAGTCGTGTTGGTTTTTGCGCTATTACAGCGTGTTGAAACACATATTTTTCCAAACAAGTACACCTCCAATAGACGCCGTTCTCGTCGAATGTCCATCGGGCTTCGTCTTTTTACAGCTGACACATGCGTCGCAACCAGGGTCACGACATCCTTTAACGATGATTGGATAGGTTATCTGCCCGGCGCGATTTGGTTTGTACTGATAATTTGACATATCCGAAGGAACTCTGTCATATATAATCACTTGACGCTTCCCTTTGGTCGCCTTCTCGGCCACCAAACATTTGCATCCTTCGAATCCGCGCGAAGTTATTCAGCAATCGACGCAATAGTCGCACGTTTGTCCATCGTCGCCGAGACAAGCTTTGTAATACAATAACAACGCGTCGCCTTCGATTTGTTCAGCGGGATTTTTCAGATTTTTCATACGAAGAACATCTTCCTCCATTGGATGATAATAATTGAGCAAACAAAAACAACTGAATCCATTCGTTCGATTCGCGAACAAATGACAATACTTCGGATGGCTGCACATTTCTTCGCAGTGCTTTTGATCACGGTACAGTCGCGGTTGCAACATTTTCGTGGTAATTGGTAAGTTAACCCTGTCTAGGCAACTGAAAAACAAAATATCGAAGTAAATCGCAAGCATATCAGTTCAAATATAGAATTACTTACAAACAATCGCTCCAACTGTTGCATACACATCTTTTGCAAAGTCTGTCGCACTCGTTTATTCCCAAAGCTAGCACTTTCGCATTCTCCGTCGATTTTAGTTTGTAGATGTCGTTCAAGCATACGCATTTTGGCCTGTGGATTTACTCACCCTTGCAGAAATTGCAATACGATTGGTTTCTTTCGCATTGGTCTGAACAGTCTTCCATGTTTCGAAATTGTACAAACGTTGAGTGTCGCTTCGCGCAAGAGCATCGCCAATGAAGTCCATTCGGATCGTTCATAGCATCGGTCGTCGTCCTTTGACAGTCGAAACAAACGTCGCATTCGGGTTCTCGGCAACCTCGGATTATGATCGGTTCAGTTTTCTTATCCGAAATCTGCCTGTATGCGTATCGTTCAGTGTCTACCGGAAGATCTCTGTCGTACTTGACGAAGTCGTGTTCACTGTGCTTTTGCAAATTTCTATCTACTACCAAACATATACAGCCTTCGTAGCCGTACGATGTCAGCCGGCAATCAACGCAAGTGTCGCACGATTGGAGGTCGAGAGAAGCTTTGTGGTGCAGTATGAGTGAATCTTTGTTGGACAACATGTGCATGCTTGACTTTTCAGAACCGGGTAGCACATTCGAAGGAATCACACTCACACGATGGTAATCGGTCAAACAATAGCAACTGAAGCCAATCGATCTTTGTTCGCATAAATGACAGAATCTCGGATGTTTGCACTTCGCTTCGCAGTATTTCTGATAACGATACAACGTCGGTTGACCGATTGCACAGCGAGCGGACACAGTGTAATTGGCTTTCTCCGGACAGCTGAAAATTGCCTTTAGTGTGTGTTATGCAAGTCATTTATGAATTCACGTTTACAAACGGTACTTACAAGCAACCGTCTTCGTCATGGCAAGCGCATGCCTGGCAATGTTTCTCACAAAATTTCATATTTGCCGAGTCACGTTATCAACCAACGGCGAAATGAGCTGGTAGATGTGATTCAAGCGCACGCAAGACAAATCGACCAAGCAGTAGTTGCAGAATTCTTTATTTCGTTCGCATTTTTCGTTGCAGTCGTCAAAGGATGAAAACTTTTCGAACACTCGCACGATGGCCGCGCCGCGCGTATACAGATACACGGAAACGATAAACAAAATTGAAAGAACAAGAATTTTATACACCATTTTCGATACGAATGGAAGGCTAAGAAGCAGGCTAAGAAATCCACGAGAATTTTTGTTTGGGATGTGTCAGTTGGCGATACTTTCAACAACGAGCAAAAAATCGACCTTCTTCGGACTAAAATTCGTGAAAAATGTTCGTAGCTTCGACATGGTCGTTTGCTTCGTCGTTTTGTGTGCTTCAAAGCGAAAAAGTGTGCTTGCAAATCAATTTTAAAATTCATCTATTTTATAATTAAACAAGAACGGTTTTTATCAGCTACACTGCAAAGCCAAAACAACTGTATATTTTTTCAGCAAATTACATCGAACTTCTTGATTTGTTGTTGAACTTTGTTTTTCGTAAAGAACACGTAAAAAGAAACAAAAAATATCACCGGTTCAACTGTTTTGTTTCTCCAATCCGCAACACAGCGAACGATAAAGAACCATCGACATGCCGTTGCCTTTATCAGCCGAACAAAAGTTCGATGGATTAGCTGATTGTTGCTGCTGTTTAACTGATCCATCCAAATTGTGTTTCGCGAAATAGTATTCAATCTGTATAAAATGACACCGTCACAAAACAGAAAAAGCCTAGTAAAACAAGTTATTCCACTTCAGGATTGTCACATTCTTTCGGCAAGTCAAACCATTTAGCTGGCGGTATTGTCGTTGTCAGGTTGCCGCCGAACCAATATTCTAAGAATGAGAACTTGTTTGCAGCTCCAATAATCGTAAGTCCAAGAAATTTTGTGCCTAGATAAATACAGTAAAACAATTCAGGTTAGAATGAAAAATTGCAACATTAACAGCTGAAAAAGTATGCTACAAGTATCCGAATCGCAGTAAAACAAGCAATTTAGTTGACCGACTCCGTCCACTGCTTGACCAATGTAAACGTCGGCCAATATTCCACCGAATTCTTGCATGATATGTCTGCCGAGCAAGCCGAAGTTCGGTTCACCATAAGTTTTGATTTCCATCGAGTAATTGAAATCGGGCAACTTTTTGCATTTGAAACTGCCACCATTTCCAGGCGTTACCTAGAATCCGAAAAATGCTTGAAAAACTAATAATGGCATGATCTCCTTCAGATTCTACTTCGTAAGTGAAGTCTTTGAAGAAATAGTATTCAGCCATAAACCCAGTTTCGCCACGTTTTCCGAGATCGATACGAACTCGTTTATTAGGATCGTCTTGCATCCAAACCGTTGGAATTCGAAAATTTTCGGTAGATCCATGAAAAGATAAAATAAAGCCAATAAACGTTGCATGTCTTGAACAATAATATGCTTGCTACTCGTCTAGTCAGGCATTTACAATAAGGCTGCCATTTAGAAACCAAAAATCTGCACTTAGTGCTGAAATCGCTTGGCTGGTAATCAAAACTATTCACCACCAAAAAACTAGCTTGCAAATTTTTCGGATAGCATTCTAATTTACTTACTGTAACGCTTCGGAAATATCCATGCGATGTTTGGTTAAAGTACGGATTTATTGTTCCATATTTTTTGTTAATTGCAACAGTTCCTCCGTGTATTGCACATACGATTGTGCTTGCAATAAGAAAAATTTCTTTCATCATCTCTGTTCTCTAAACTCGACAGTC
Source organism: Prionchulus punctatus (assembly GCA_034698125.1). Taxonomy (NCBI): domain Eukaryota; kingdom Metazoa; phylum Nematoda; class Enoplea; order Mononchida; family Mononchidae; genus Prionchulus; species Prionchulus punctatus. The sequence goes on along the minus strand of JAQGBA010001246.1, from coordinate 201 downwards.
GGAACAACTTTTGTGCAATGATTCTGCATTTCCTCTAGTAAGTAGTTGAATAGCTAAAAAAAACTGGTTCAAAATATATTTTGAGAGAAAAAGTTGTTGAAGCGTTTTATAAACTTGTTTGCTTACAAGGGAAGGTCTCCATACGTTATTTTAGTTGAGAAACGAGAATGTGTGCGTTTTGTAGAGGGGATTGAATGATGA
>JAQGBA010001245.1:0-17104 GCA_034698125.1 Prionchulus punctatus | reverse complement strand
AACTAAAACCAAGTCAAAATTTACTAACTAAAACAACGCTAGGCGCACAGAGCTGCATACACCGCTTATAACCTAGTTGCGGGAATTTAAAAAGGTACGCGGGTCCGCAAAACTGCGTACAGTATGTGCAATGGAGAAGGCAAAGGAAACCAGTTTGAAGAAAGCTAAAAATTATTCAAATAAATGTTCAATAAACATAAGCTATAATTCTAAGCATAAAATTAAATAGAACTTGATGTTGATTTTAGTATTAAAAACTTTCATCTGTTTTGTATTGGACGGATGGTTGATAAGTTTACGAATCCAGTTTCGATTTTACATAAAATTTAATCATCAATAAAGAAATGTGTTCATTCTGAAAGTAGACTTAAATGAAATTAAAAGGATTCTTTGATTAAGACAACTTCGATTAAAATACAATACAATGAATAAATGTTTTCTGTTGTTATTGTCAGTATATGTCACAATTGTGATTTCTTGCCCGAAGAACCAAGTAAATGATAGAATTATTATAACAACTACTCCAATGTCGGGAAAGGAAGTGTATCAAAAGTTGGTATTAAACAAAAATCTCTTCATGATGACATACTGCCCTGATGATTGCGAAGTTGATGAGTCTTTGGTAAATACAGTTTATTATTTATTTCAATTATAGTGTAGACATATATCGATAATTTAATAAGTCTTGTTTTTAAAGAAAGAAATGTATGATATCGATGATTATTTGGTTATGTACGTTGAAAAGGAATCAACATCGAACTGCTCGTGTGCCAGTTTGAAAAATCTTACTCAAAGAACAACAAATTTAGAAGAAAATACTGATTGTAAGTGTACTATAGATTATCTTAAAAACAAAGCAATCCCATTTGATCCTGTTATGGCGACTATCTATGATCTTTTCACAGAAAGGAGTGTAAAAGTAATGCTTGCATACTAATGAGGGAAGGGTACTGGGTGCCTGTTGCCGACCAAAAAAGAAAATACACCAACATGTAGCCCTACAGTAGTCATAAAAGGTTATGCACATCGTAGCTGCTAACAGTCACTCAGTGGTCAGTAGTTACTGCTGATCTTTTCGCGGGAATCCGCTGAAAATTTACTAAATCTATACGCAATCAATCGCGCTATCTCGTTAGATTGGTGAAAACATTGTTATTTAAATTATTTATTATTTAATTATTTGTAAAATTTGTATTTTGTATGATATTTGTGGTGGTGTGTATTTGTTATATTGAATTGTTGAGTTTTCCGCGAAAAGATCGGCGATAGCTACTGAGTGATAGACCACTGAGTGACCGTTAGCAGCTATGATATGCATAACCTTTCATGACTATTGTAGGGCTACACGTTGGTGTATTTTCTTTTTTGATCGGCGACAGGCACCCGGTACCCTTCCCTCGTAAGTAGGATTCAAATCGTAATAATGATTCAATTTGTTGTTGGCAAACGGATTTCGTGAATTTAAGTGCATGAGATACACCTCAAATGACGTGGCACTGTTTGTTTCAAATCCTCATTCGATATTCTAAATCTTTCAGTAAATGTGATCAATGGATCCCATTGAATAAATAAGTAGTATTAGCTGCCAGTTTCCCGAAGTAATATTGAAGCAATTCACTTCAGATTCTTGGAATGGTTGTTCAGAATTTTAATGGTAACATTTACATTTAGGTATGAATAGAACGAATCTCCAAATATTTCTATATGCTTATTCCGAGTCAGTCAAATATTATAAAACGCCCGGAGATGACGTGACTTTTTATTTTTACTACCAAATCGATGGATGTATAGAAAATGTCACACTGAATGTACGTCGCATAAATAGTTTTGATAATAATGATGGAATAGAAGCTGATTTAAAGTTTTGTCAACAACTGTATTCGAAACAGATACTTGAAATAGAAGTGAATTTGAAAAATGTTCAAGTTTTCGATAGTGGTGTGTACTATGTCAGTATTGATTCACCATCCGGGCTGGAACTGATTTTTTATTTTAATCTAACTGTTAATCCTTTCCGGTTGTCTAGTAATGGAGTACTTTCAGTAAGGGATGGTACAATTATGGAGGCAACGGATCGTTTGTGGAAATTTGACGAACTGTACATAATGACTTGTGTTGTTGATGGCGCTGATTTAAGAAATTTGGAATTTCAATACTTTCACAAACCATGCCTTTTAAGCGAATCATGCACCTGGACTGTGAACGCGGACAGTACTAGAATTTCAGCACGAGTCTATGCTAATTCGCCAGCTATTGATAGATCTGAAAGTCGCACATACAGTTTGACAGTCAAGGCAGATCGGAGTAGAAATTCTTATTGAATAACATACCATAATGAAACTTGCTTCGAAACTGATTACTTACCGACGGAAGTTGGATATGGTATCAGTAATATGACTTTTTACAAAAGTCAAAATTTATCTTTGACTTGCTTCTTTGACTATCGCTACTTGAAATTCCATGCGTGGAAAGTCAAACTAAACAGCAGCAATGAATTCATGCTTATTATGCCAGAAAAAAATTATGGTATTTTTAGTGTTGAACAAAGTTTGAATTCTCTAGCAAACGATGAACAAGCTTTCGGAGCTTATTCAATTTTACATGTTCAGAACCTAACATCTGAATTTGACGGCAACTACAGTTGCTTCCTCCTTGGGTTCCTTCCATACAATGTAGAACCAAGTCTTCCCACTTATGGCCTAGCTGTCCGTGAACCACGCCCACCACATTTTGAAAATTTAGCAGATGAATATATTGAAGTCAAGTTCGGTGAATCGTTCGATTTGGACTGTAATAGGTTCGACGGAGATCCACAACCAACTGTAAAATAGTTTAATGAAATGAATAATATTGTTCACAATGGATCCAACTACAGTTCCATTCATTTCAACTCAAATACATACAAATGCGAAATAGAAAACTTCTCTGGTGTAGCATCAAAATATTTTCATATGAATGTCTTGTTGAGCAACAAGCTCAACTTGGCGGTCATCCTTGGTGTTACAATAATTGTTGTTGTCATTGCTGCTTTGATAGTAGCAGCGATAATATTGCGAAAAAAAGTAACGTCATCAGCCGTCCTTATAGTTTTAAAAAATAACCTTTTTAAAACCTTTTTTTAGAGAAAAATTTTGGACTTAATCAACAATCTAGGCAAAAAAATCAACTTACACCACGCCAATCCGACATATTTTCAATACAGTGCTGACGATAAAATAAATGTCGACTTCGTGAAGTTTCAAAAAAATCATCTCAAATTGACAAAAGAGGTGCTTGGCTCCGGCTATTATGGACTTGTTCAAAAAGGAATACTTTTTGTGGAAGAGCAAAATCAACAAGTGGAAGTAGCTGTCAGGTTTCCCACGAGTAAGCTTATGACAAAAAACTTAAACAAAACTTTTTCATCATCCTTTGGGATACAAGTTTTTCATTGGAGTATACTATTCACACAAATTTTATTTAATACCGACACCTGGATCACAACTGGAATAATCCAAAAATTGTCTGGAAATTTGTTTTCTTTGTTCAATAGTATTTTCAACGTTGTTAAACTATTGCAGTTTTTTTTCAGTGAAAATACTTGGAAAAGAGTGACAGAACAAAAAAAATAGCTTAAATAGTATTTTGACATTTGTAAAGTTGGCATCTGACACATTTTTCAATTTTGGAATAAATTCCGCCAGACTTCAAGAGTAGACTTTATACATCTGTGCTTCAAATAAATTTTAGCGTCCCTCAATTACAAGCATCATTGCGCTTTGGCTGCTGAAATGATGGTCATGTCCAGAATAGGGAATCACGTGAATATTCTAGCAGTTCTTGGAGCCATCGTGGATGGAATTAACGAAGATGAATTCTGTGTCCTTTTCGAACTCTGCGGCAATGGATCTTTGCTCGATTATTTACAAGTTAGAAAAAATACTTTCGATGATCTGTTAGTTCCAAAGGAATGCGACAATTTTCCAAGAGCGCTTGTTGACGGCCATTACAACAAAGTTTATGTCGAGGTATATAATCACGAAATTTATTTTTGTCAAAGGGATCATGACAATTGTTTGGTTTGTTTTATTTTCACGTGTAAAATTATTTAGAATAATTGATCAATTCATTCATAAAAATAAAATGAAGACTTTTGCTTACTGATATCTATTTTCAGCTGTTTTCTGATCCAGTGGTGAGATCCAGATCCAGTGGTGAGAATATAAATACATCACATTTATTACGATATGCTTATCAAGTTGCTTCGGGAATGAGATATTTGTCCGACAAAAAGGTAAGCCGAATACATTTTTGAAACCCAACATCATGTTACCAAGTGGATCGCTTATTGTGATTCTGAAAATTTCCGAATTTTTGTTGAGCGCTTTATCAATTTTTATGGTATCCTTTACATGTAGACGCCTACGTGCTTTCAGGTCATACATCGCGTTTTAGCGCTTAGGAATATTTTGCTCACGAGTGCTCAAGTTGTGAAAATAGCCAATTTTGGTCTGGCATTCGATATGTCGAATCCACCAGCTATAAGGAACAATGAAGAGTTACCATTGAAAATTTTAGCTATTGAGTCGTTGTGCTCCTACGAGTTTTCTTCACTTTCAGATGTGTAAGGCTTGTTACAATTTTAAAAGCATCGTTCAAACCTTGAGTATTTATTTAAAGATGGTCATTCGGTGTATTGTTGTGGGAAATATTTACCCTCGGGCAAGAACCCTATGAAAACGAGCCCGAAATGATGCCAGCAGCTTTTCGTGAATTTTTCAAAGCTGGTCGACGATTAAGCAGACCAATATACACCCACGATTTGGTGTAAGTTCAGTTCAAAACCAATTGTTCAGTTTGCAAATGTTTCTACCCTCTTTCTATCCTTGGGCATTACGCTTAATGAATGGTAAATTGATTGAATTTGTTCATTGAAAATTTTCCAGGTGGAAATTAATGACCCAATGTTGGGCATTTCAAAAAGAGGAAAGGCCGTCGTTTGTTGAATGCAAAAATGTTTTGGGCGAAATTCTGTACACTGAATTTCCTGAAGCAACAAAATCCCTTCCAGACATTGCATAAATTGTCAGCTGTATGTAACACTTTCGAACCTGTCCGAAGAGGTGTACATGTAAGTAGCAGAGAAATTCGACAAATTCGGAAACGCAGTTGTAATTTTGATGTTAACACGCTCCTATAGTTTTCACATTCAGAATTCTTTTTCGCAAATGATCATTTATTATAGTTGTGGAAAGTAAAACCCGCTTATTGTGAACACGTTTATGAAAAGCGTGGGACCTTTCTTTGAGAGGGAAAACATTCAAGGGATTTCTACTTTCGTCGTAAAATATAACGTTAAAAAATATAACGTTGTCTACATCACGAGCTATGCCTGGGAACGCACTGAAGAACGCGCGATCAACATGCACGGACACGGAAAACTGTCGAGATAAAACAAACACATTTGAACAAATTGCAAGGAACATAAACTGATTAAAATAAACACGCGAATCACAAATAATTCAAAATAAAAAAATTACAAAATAACTAATATCCACCAATGACAGTACCATTCCTTCATGACATGAAATGCAAAGTGTCAGTTTCTGCTAGTTTACGGGTTTCCCATTCCTTTTCTGGAACTATACATTTACATAAACTCTTGTTCACTAAAACCTGTACTTTGCACTTTATTTTCACAGCTTTTACACAAAACACAGTCACTTTCTCTAACCAGCCTTCCCCTCACCCCTTCTCAATTCCGCCAACTCATTGTCATTTATGCATACCTAACCCCGAATCAGAAAATTTATTTTGCTTAATTCTACTCAATAGTTTCTTTCATCTCTGGCTGTGAAAGTATTACATTAAACCTGTAGTTGTGACGCGGGCTCAGTATAAATTCTACCGTATACCTTTCCAACTTTTCGTCTTCAAGCAACAAAACGAATAAAACTTTCTTGAAAAACGCCCACTAGTTTTAAAATACTTTTCAAGATGTTTATCTCAATAGAAACCGGATTCAACTAGTTTGGATCTTTTGACTTTTATTTTTTTCACATAAGTTAGCATAGACAATTTCAGTTTCACTAACTTTTTATAACGTCTTATAAAAAGTTATCTTCACGCCTACACATCTTGGACGGAAACAGTATATAAAGAGAAGCCAATTCTCAAGAAGCGGTCACTGTCTTCACGATGGAACATTTATGGATGGCATGTTGAAGATATTTATTGAATATAATAACTTGTGCTTTTTGTGTTGTTACATTCTACCATTAATAAAGTGCCTGTTGAACTGTGTTCATTAAAGTGTTGTCTGCGTTATCTGACTTGCGTATAAATCCAAACGTAGTGTCCGTCTCTATTGATTAACATAAGAGGCAGCGCTACATAGTTAACATTACAAGCAGCATTTAGATAATGAATGTTAAACAAGCGAGTTGATATCAATTAATGGTCTGCCGTCTTCTTGAATCTATGTCAATATCCGAATTCGGTTTGAAAATCTCAAATTTAGGATTAGATTACTTTTATTTCCAATCACTGTTGCAAAAGTATAGTTATGGAGCATTGTTGAATGTATGCTGATTTTCTCAGACAACTGAATGAGGTATTTTGATGTGGAAAGCGAAGCTGATGAAAACAAGTTCGCTTAGGTTTTCCTAAAAAACATATAAAATTTTTTTAATATCCTGAACAAACAAACACAAAAGCATTCATTCATTCTTCAGCATTTGTGAGCTGACAATCGGCTGTCGTTTTAGTTTCAAATTGAAGAATTATAATTTTATTCAATTGTATTGGCTATTCATTATTGTTTCTTGTGTTGTAGTATTTAAAAAGTGGGCTATCTTGCTCTTTAAATGGTACCATTGATGCATTTATTGTTAGTACAGCCGTTTTGTCGGACAAAGAAGCGTATCATAGTTTATTTTCGGACAATAAATTATTTCTTTTTCATGCTGCCTTTGCCACGACGGGTGTAATATGAATGATTCACAAGTAGGAAATTCCTAAGAGTTGTGTTATTTTGATGTTTCAATTTATTACAACTTTTAAGGCTAAAATTCAAAAATATTCAGTAAGTTCTATAGTCAAATTGCTATTGTGAAAGTTTATTGCAATTAATGCACCCGAAAAGTTCCGACGAAAGTTTTAGTTGTAAGTAATTGCGTTCAAATGTTGTAAATAATCTCGTTTTAGTTATAAATAAAGTGTTCAAAAATAACCCCCAGGTTTATTTGGTTTCGAATGGGTATGGCCCGAGGGTTTTTCTCGAGAGGTAATTATTTTTGAAAGTTGCACTGTTTTTTCAAACTTTAAAACTAGTATTGATGTTTCGAATTGAAATATTGCATGAAACCAATTAAAAGTTTTTCATTCAAGGTGAGGCTTAAAGGAAAAACATTACGGAATGAAATTATGCACAAAGAAACATGACTTACAAGTATTTTCTCGTAAGTACCCGCACCCCCTCGAATAACCCCCGTGTCGGACCCATTCGAAATAAAATAATCTCGGCCTCCCCTCTCTCAAAAATAATCACACCAATTTGAATTTAAATCTGAGTTTAAATTGAATTTAAATAAATCTGAACAAAATGCCTTTTTTGGCTGATACTTATTAGAAGCGTCAAATTTTGATGGTGACTGAAGAAATTTGCATATTTATAGTCGTGTTGTTTTTTATGCATAATATCAATCAGTACATTTTTTCTGAACCTCACTTAAAAAAATTATTAACTGGTGAAAAGTTTCATGCAATATTATTATTGTAACAAAATACCTAAGTTTTAAGGATTAATAAACCCTCCTCCTTAAAAATAATCCCTCTCCCTCGAAACAACTCTCAAGTTGATGGCAATGATATATGAAATTGGGAACTTCAGTATTTCCAAAAACTGTGTCTTTTAAGCGAATCATGTCGTCGAAAGAGAAGGAAATTAATGGAAATGTACCATTCGTTTATGCAAATATACCTAAACTGGGCCTATCGCAGAGTGTAACGTATGAGTTAGCAGTTAGAGCTCAAAGAAGTCGAAACTCTTATCAAATTATGTAACATAACAAAACTTGCACCAAAGCTGATTATTACCAAACCGAACTCGGATACAGAATTCCTAACGAGGGACCTTACTACATCGTGTAGTATCCGGAACCTCAATGTTGACGACCTCATGCACTAGCCGCATTCGGACCATTCCAAGGAACTGGACAAGATCTTCAAGGGGACATCCAAGCGTCCTCCTATGTTGTGATATTTTTACTTAATTGTTGTGAACAAGTACCATAGGGAGGTTACTCTTGGATGTCTTACGTGGTGGGCTTAGAACCTTTTTGGCGATCTCGGAGGGTTTAGTGGTAACCGACGCACATCCCTACTAGTGGAACTATAGTATGAAAATTATAATGGACGATAGTTCTTTACGGATCGCTCGTTCTTACGAGGGAAGGCCCAGGACTGATTCAAAGCGATTTCGCTGAAATTTTGCAGGCAGCTAGCTGACACCAGGGGATGAAAATTTTGTATAGCAACTAGGGTTTCACGGGCCTCCTGTGACTCTGAAAATCGGATCAAAGGTAGACACTGATACATATAGCCCATGGTTTTATATAGCTTTCAGTGAGTGTGTGTGGTGTAGTGGATCAGCGCCAGCTTTTTGACACAAAAGGTGCAGAGTTCGATTCCGGGCAAAAACCTTTTTTTTTCCAGAAACAAACAATCAGTACAACAATTATGCGTATGACTGCACATTTTGAAAATAACATTAAATAGCTCATGAATGAGTAGATGAAATTTGATGAAATCTATAGGGTACACCATCAGTTACGCGCAGATGTCTTTCAAGATATGATCAAATACGCGTGGTCATCGTGCAAGCTGATAAAGAATGCACCGTCATCTTTCTTAAACGTTCAGCAGGTCTGCTTTCGTCTAGCAAAGACTGTCTGCGAGACCGTCAACTGCGGAAAAACGCCATTCATTCAGTGCAGTCACTGTCACAAACACTTATGTTTTGATTGCTTCCACACAGCTTTTCACAGTCGCATATGCCCATCACTCTGCTATATGTAGCTAACGATGTTGAAGTATGCGTAATTGTTGTTTCTGTAATTAATAATGTAATTAATTCTATAATTAATAAATATGTTTCTGGAAAAAAAAGGTTTTTGCCCGGAATGGAACTCTGCACCTTTTGTGTCAAAAAAGCTGGCACTGATCCACTACACCACGCACACTAACTGAAAGCAGTATAAAACCATGCACTATATGTATGAGTTGATGACCTTTGATTCAAATTTCAGGGTCACCGGAGGCGTGTGAAACCCTAGTTGCTATACAAAAGTTTCATCCTTTGGTGTCAAATAGCTGCCTGCAAAGTTTCAGCGAAATTGCTTTGAATCAGTCCTGGGCCTTCCCTCGTTAGTTCACTGTCCCTATGGGTCATGTGTCATTGGCTCACTGCTCGTGGTAGCATGTGTGGGTGCAGGAGAAGTCACTGACCACTATTTGTTGCTAGGAGGCAGCTCAGACAGTTTGCCCTGTTGGCTGCATGAAAGGTTCGATGCTACATGAATCACATGATCGATCAGTAGCGACATCGACCTAAACTGGTAAATTGCTCAGACCCGTTGGTCTTCGTTGGGAAGCCTTGTGGCAATGTTTTTTTCTTCTCGTTGTCAGCTTTCTTATAATTCCCAGTGAGCTAACGAAGCGTCCATTTATTTAAAATTGTCTGTATTTTATTATTCACATTATATTTAGGAAATCCCAGTATAGTCCACCAAACAACCGTGCATCAAACTCCACCTCGACATCCGAAGGATCTGACTGTTGGTGATTTGCCGCCAGTCAAGACATTCATACGAAGCCCTTGTGACTGGTACGTAATTGTTGTAGCTGACCCTAAAGTGGCAGCTTGATCGTGATATTACATATCGTGACCTAAATTACATTTGTCATTGCAGTCTTAATTATAGTCTTCAATGATAGTAACTGCTAATTTCGTAGAACTCTCAGCGCCCGTAGAGTCCTTGGCTTATCCAAAGGCTCCTTAGCTAAGTTAGGCTGAGTCAAATAGATTCAGGAAGTGTAGTCCAGGGATCATCTCCAAAGGAGTGGTTCCCATACTTACAATGGGCAAAAATTTAACTCTGACTTGTTTTGTGGATATATGTTACATGAAATTTTCCGCTTGGAAAGTTAACTTCAATAATGGAAGTGAATTTTTGTTGCCAGGTCCTTCAAATGGATACGTAATGGACCGAAAAAATATGGCCATTTTAAGATTATGACTACTCTAAGTACGTCAGACACAGAAGCACTTTCGATTTTATGTTTTTGCAACTTTTAGCGCACCAAACATTATGTCGGACTTCCAAGTTGCTGCAGTTGCTTAGTCCATGGATACTTTCTGCACAATATTGAACCAACGATTCCCATTTATAACCCAACTATTTTAGTCCCTCAACTACCGCATGCATGATCATGCATCCGAGAAATACATTGAGCTGAAATTTGGTCAATTATACGATCTGGACTGCAATGGATTCAATGGTGGACCATTGGTAAATGGTTTGACGCAATGAATAGAACTGTACAAAATGGAACCATATATAGCGCCATTCATTTCAACTCGAACGTGTTCAGATGTGAAATCAGAAACGAATTCGGTGCAATGTCGAAATATTTTCATTTAAATGTTTCCTGGCCTACCCAGCTGAGACTTGGCGTTGTCCTCGGAATTTCAATAGCCAGCCTAGTCATTGCTGTGTTGGTGGTAGCAGCCCTTAAACTAAGAGTAAAGGTACTGATAACGTTTCTCAAACTGAATAAGGAATGAACCATTTTCAAATTTTCTCTGATAGAAAAAAGTTTTGGACTTGATTACGAATTTAAGCAAGTACAAAAGAATCAACCTACACCATGCCAATCCAATTTACCGACAACGAAATCAATGCCGATTTTGTAAAACTTCAAAAGAATCATCTCAATGTTATCAATGGGATGCTTGGCGCAGGATATTTTGGCTTTGTTAAAAAGGGAATTCTTTTTATGGAAAGTCAAAATCAGCAAACGGAAGTAGCTGTTAAATTGCCTAAAGGTAAGAAAAAGTATATTAAAATATGCCATTTTGTACTTTGTACATGTATGAAGCATCACTGAGTTATAAGCATCATCATGCATTAGCTGAAGAATTGATGGTAATGTCGACCATCGAGAGTCACATCAATGTGTGCTTGGCGTGATTGTGGATGGAATTAATGAGGAAGAATTCTGCGTTGTATTTGAACTGTGCGAAAATGGATTGTTGTTGGAGTATTTGCAATCAAGGAAAGATACATTTGTTGATGAATTGCTTTCAAGCGATTGAGAAAGCTTTCACAAGTGTTTTTTGGCAGCCATATACCAGAATTTTTGTGAGGGTAAAGTAAAGTAATTGTGGATGCATCAAGATAACTTTCCAAACTTTCAGCTCTTTTCTGAAAGTTTGTTAAATCAAAATGCATCACAAACGAATATTCTATGTACATCCAATTTACTGTAGTATGCTTATCAAGTGGCTTCAGAATAGAGATTTTTGTCAGAAAAACGAGTAATAACACAGTTCTCGATAAAATATATGGCCTCTGCTTTTGCGGATTAACTTCTCTGCATTACACCTGTGAAGGTTAATCGTTTGTTCTTAGATTGTACACTGTAACTTAGCAATCAGAAATATGCTGCTAACTCAAATTGTGAAAATTTCCAATTTTGGTCTGGCTTTTGATCTGTCAAATCCACCTGACATTAGAAGCAACAAACAGTTGCCGTTGAAGTGTTTAGATAGCGAGTCATTGTGCTCATTCGAGTTCTCTTCACATTCAGACGTGTACATTGACTTATCATATTTTGGAAATGTGATTTAGTTCTATTGTATTTATATTTTTTAGATGGTCATTCGGTGTGTTCCTATTGGAAATTTTACTCTTGGCCAAGAACCATATGAAAACAAACCTGAAATGTCTCTAATGACTTTTAGAGAATTTTTTAAACTTGGTCGAAGATTATTAAAATCAGTTTATGCGCATGAAGTCATCATTTATTTGCCAACCACAAACAAGGTTCTTTCCATCTGAAAACTGTTTCACCCAATCAAAGACTTTTTTCAAGATAATAATAGAAAGATAATGTGATGTGTTGTTAAATGATTTATTCTGCTGTTTTGTTTGTGATTTGTAGATATCATCAGGCTTAATGTCGGTATATTAATAATTTGGTGTTGTTCGAAACGTGATATTTTCATTGAAGGTTAAAATCGACTTCAAGAAGTTTAGCTGGAAAATTTCCAATAGGTATTTAAAAAAACGTTTTTTAGTGACAAAAACAATTTATTACTTATGTTTCAATGAATTTCAAGCTTCGTCAACTTCTATAGTTGGTGGTTTGTACCTTTTGTTCAATGGCTTCTTCACTCCATGACGTCCAAATAATCCAAATTCATTCAAACGTCAGCGAACAGTGCGAATTGATACCTGTGGATCACCATTGGCTAGAATTTTTCCAAGTAGCTCTCGCGCCGTCAGCTTTGGGTTCGCAGCAATGCGCGTCTCAACCTCCTGTCGATGTGGGCATCGGTTTTACGGAGGCGACCAGACTTCTGCTGAACTTCAACTATCCCACAAGCACGTTTCAAGCAATTCTAGTGCTTTACTGTCGGATACGGCACATCAAATTTCTTGGAAGCCTTGAAACAACTATGACCAGCTTCTACATAGTCCACAACCTTCTGTTTAATTAGATTTGAGTGATATTTTGGATTAACCATTTCTTATATTTAAAAATTATTTCTATATTTATTAATATACACAAATTGGTTCAAAGTATCAAAATCAAAATTCAAAATACCAATTTTTTTCACAATGGATCAATACTTTTGTCCAGGTTGATTTCAATATTTTTAATTTTACGCGCTGATAGCAGATATTAAGAAATAATATAATTGAAGTAAATGCAGTTTCTCATTATCTATCAAATAAAAAAAAGTTTGTAAAGTTTGGTTCAGTCTATCAAAAGTTATGATAAAAAGTTAGAATGGATCAATACTTTTGGCTGGTACTGTATACCAATGTTTTTCAACGAAGAAATAGATGCGATATTCCATTGCAAACAGGATATTTTTATTATTACGGGTTAAAAGTTTGTTGAAAAAGTCAATTGTTGGCAAGTGCGAATTTCTGTGAAAGTTTTTAAGTAAAATTTAAATGAATGGTATTTGAATAATATTTATCCACCTTTTCAACAAATTTTTCTTCTTGATATTTTGTTTGTAGAAAGATTATGTGATGTGTTGTTAAATGATTTATTATGCTGTTTTGTTTGTGATTTGTACATATCATCAGGCTTGATGTCGGTATATTAATAATTTGGTGTTGTTCGAAATGTGATACTTTTTGTTGAAGATCAAAATCGACTTCAAGAAGTATAGCGGAAAATTTCCAATAGGTATTTAACAAAACGTTTTTTTAGTGACAAAAACAATTTATAACTTATGTTTTAACGAATTTCAAGATTCGTCAACTTCTATAGTCGGTGGTTTCTACCTTTTGTACAGTAATTTCGAAACTTCGAAATTTCTTTTGCAAATGGCTTTCATGTTTCACTTGAAGTAATTGTCAATTCGAAAGAAACTTTTCATTAAAATTGTGTATTAGATTTATTTTTATTAGATCAAACGCGTGATACGTCTGATGGTCGCTATTATAGATATAAAATTACAGTTTGAATTTGCAAGGACAAACTGTAAAAGTGACGTAGTTACTGTCGAAATCGAAACCTTGCATTAGGACACTTGTGTAGTATAATTCATGTACAAACAAAAAATATCATATTTGTATTTGCTGAAAAACTAGTTTGTTAAAGTCATTTCATAAAAATTTAAAGCTTAAGTTACAAAAGACAGGTTTCAAGATAATCGAACAAGATTAGCTGGTTTTCCCCAACGAATTTCCATTAAAGAAGTAAAATATAAAAAAAACTGAATAACTGAACTGTCTAAAAGCTATTTAGCTGTAATTTCAGGATTCTAGCAACACTGTCGCATCAACTATCTTTTCTGCAATGGTGTCATTGATTTACCTGTTTTAACGAAGTTGGCATACGATGCATAATGTATTGTTCTTCATTGTACATTTGACTCTTGCTGTGGCTTGTCAAAATGTTCAAAATAATCCGAGATTTATTGTTACGCAAACAGCTTTGTCAATTAACGAAGCATATCAAGGTTTAAATTCAGATGAAACTTTACTAGTACGCCGAGACTGTCCCGACACATGTAAAAATGCAACCAATATGGTAACACGAATTTTGTTTTAACTGGAGCAAAAATTGTGTTTTTGTCCAGTTTTATTTTGTTTAGCACGGAAGTTTCAACAAATACTTCCTTGAGGTCAAAGATGGAAAAGAAATGACATGTCATTGTCAAAACTTAGAAACGATTTTACGTCCAAATCCCATTGACAACAAATTGTTTTGTAAGTATTAAAATTGATTCGCAATTTCGTTGTGTCATGTTAACTCTAGCCGAGTCGACAGTTGTGCCAGATTCCCATTGTAAATTACAGTTCTTGTTAAAAATAGGCGAAAATGGATCTAATTTATACGTAAGAATGTTTGCGCAATCTTTGAACGTTCCCACAAACCTCGGTGACGACATAACTTTTTATTATTACTACCAAGTGGCACGATGTCCTGAAGTTTTTTCTCTGATGATTGCTTTTGCAAACTTGACTGGCGATATTGAAAATGCAAACGATATTAAATATTGCAAAAAACTACAATCCAGAGAAATTACTAAATTAGAAATTACTTTCAAAAACGTTCAGACTTCAGATATCGGTTTATACTATATATATTTTGATTCAACCGCCGGCCGCCGGTCATTTAATAGTGTGTTAGCACTTCACCTTGGATTATCTAAACTAAAAAAACAACTCGTTTACAAAGTGAAGCGTGAGATAGTTTCCAATAGATTATGGAAAAATGAAAGCAAGCTATATGCAATTCTTTGCACTGCTGAAGGTGACTATTTAGATGCCTCTCAGTTCGAATATTATTACAAGCCGTGCCTTTTATCCGAATCTTGCAGATGGAATTCGATCTATCGATATACCGAAAATGTAGAATATTTCACGATTGATGATGAAAAGCTTGAATCATACGTTAAAAGGTCATACAGCTACACATACACAAATGATTTAACATTAATTTGGACAGTTGAAGAAGACAGATCTAGAAAATCATACCGCATAACATACCACAACAAGACGTTGTGCGAAACGGACTCTTATCCAGTCGAAATTGGTTACGGACTTTCAAATAGTCCAACTTTTGAATTTCTCGAAAGTCAATACACAAAAAAATTTTATTCAAACGAAAATTTCACTTTATCTTGCTTCTTTAATTTTCATTATCTAAGCTTCGAAGCTTGGAAAGTGAATCTCAACAATGGCAGTGAATTCGTGTTTAAATTTAAAAGCAAACCTGACGGACGTTACATGACAGAAGTTTTCGACAATTTTGAAATGAAACTACAGTACTGGTATTCTTCAGAGACGATTTCTTATTATGGATCCTCAATTTTATACGCATCGAATATAACCTCCGAATACGATGGAATTTACTCGTGTTTGCTGTACGGGATTCATCCATACATGAAACCTGCTTATCCAACTTATGAACTTGATGTCCTCATTCCTCTAGCTCCCTATTTTGTAAATGCCTCGGATGTATATCTTCAAAAGAAATGGGGCGCATACCTTCCTTTGAAATGTGACGGGTTTCATGGGAATCCAAAACCTACGATATTATGGTTTGACGATGTGAATAACAGTCTTGAATGTGGAAATAAATCGATGAAAGAATGCGATGGTCAGTTGGTTCGTACGGAACCTTTCTACTCAAAAATATATAGGTGTGAGATTGAAAACTTGTATGGAAGAACATCTAAATATTTCCATTTGATCGTGTTACCATACAAACCAGATATAGTGCCGGTCCTGCTCACTGTCACAGGGATAATCCTGCTCATTGCCGCTTTGGTGATAGTAATTTTAAAGATAAGAGACAGGGTAATTCAGAATTTAAGTGGAAACCACATGGATGTCCAGTACAGTTTGTGTTTCAGAAAAAAATCAAGAATCTGCTTCACGATTTAAGCAGATTCAACAAAATTAACTTGCATCAAGCCAATGCAATATATTTTCAATTCAGCGGTGGTGATAGCGAAATCACAGCTGAATTTGTTAAGCTTAAAAAAAACCACCTCACTTTAACCAAGAGTATGTTAGGCACCGGCTACTTTGGTATCGTCAAAAAAGGAATACTGTTTGTCGAAGATCAAGATCGACAACTTGAAGTTGCCGTAAAACTGCCGAAAGGTATATTTGATTATCGCAGGATCTAAAATAATAGTAATTCTTTCTTTTTTCTCATTCAAGCCTCGCTCAATTACAAGCACCACAGCGCGCTTGCAGCAGAACTTATGGTCATGTCAGCGATTGGAAGTCACATAAATGTGTTATCTGTTCTTGGTGCGATTGTGGATGGAATTAACCAAGAAGAATTCTGCGTCGTCTTCGAGCTTTGCAACAATGGTTCGTTGTTAGAATACTTACAAACGAGGCGAGCTTCATTCGTTGATCAGTTAAGTAATAGAGTTCAAGAATTTGTGCCGGAGATGCTGAGCGGCAATCAGTACAACAGAATACCTGCACAAGTAAAATCAGGCTCAGGTATGTTGTTTGTTTCCATGAAAATGATATTTTTCTCAATTTGTAGTTTTTGTCTAACGCAGCATTTCTTTGGGAAAATTCCGAACAATTCAATCACACGACCATTTCTACTGAAAATCTTTTACAGTATTCATACCAAGTTGCTTCTGGGATGAAATATTTGTCAGATAAAAAAGTAATTTTAGTGCGATGCATCAATTGTTGCTAAAAGCAGCGTTGTATTCGAACTATAATTTACCTAATATGTTGGTACTACAATGCAAACAAATTTATGTAGATTTGTAACTGCAAAGTGTACTACAATGTAAAAATTGTTTTTATAATGTAGGTTGTGCATCGAGATTTAGCGC
>JAQGBA010001244.1:0-17108 GCA_034698125.1 Prionchulus punctatus | reverse complement strand
AACTGGTTTTTGAGCTATTCCCGTCCGGATTTCAGGGGCTCGTCCGGATTTACGAGGTGTTACAGGATAGCTGGGGATCACGGTAGTGCTGTCCGGAGGCGGATTGGCGGGAGTCCGAATTATAGAGATTTGGTCTAATGTTAAAGTATAGGACTTCAGACGGGACCCGAGCCTCCTGTCCGGATTTCCGGGGTTTTACTGTATATGGAAAACATCTGAAATTGTGCACGTTTTGTGAACGTAAAAATAGGAAAGACTGAAACCGTTGTGGCTGATTAATGTGTGAAAATCAGATGAAATAAGGCCAAAATGATAAACATAATTCTAACTAAAAAAAATTCGTCGGCTAAGGTAAAATTTTTTAGCAGGAGGATGTTTGATAACGGAACAAGATGAATGTGAAACTAATCGAATGTGAAACTCAGCTAAAACTGATTTTTTATGTTTCGTGCGATTCACAAATATAATCAAAGATATCGTGTTACATTAAACTCTAGACCGTTATTGCTATTTAATCGCAAGCTATGGCACCGCAAAACATTATATCTACGTTAAAAATAGTTTCAATTGTCACTTAGAATTACAATAAATGCATGCAACATTTTTGTATGTCCGTTTTTCAGCAGTATTGGTGAATCTCGATTAAAATTTGAAACGTGTTCGACCAAAAAAATGTTTTCGAAATAATACAGTTTAAATTATAGTTACGTATTTCGTAGAACAAACTGGTTATTCTTTGTTTTCAAAACTGTCGACGATCTTCTTGAAATGAAACACTTCCTGGAGTGATTTTCAAAGTCATGGATGCAAACCGTGACCATGACCATTTCCATTTCCACGGTCATCATCTCGACGATACGTTTCACCGAATGGTACCATTACTGTCGAAGTCATGGATGCAAACCTGATGGAACAAGTGCTGGCTCGTGATGTTTTGTTCGACCATTACACACTCGTTATTGTAATCTTCGTGAATGAAAACGTTGCAAAAAAAATCGTGGAATGCCTTTCTTCCTCTTAAGTTGTGAATTTAAAACATTTTCGGTAAAAAAAAAAGCCCCCCTGAAAACGATTTTACAATTTGAAGTACTCGAAGAATAGTGTGTCACGGTCTGTTTCTCGGATGAATACCGCTAACAATGGGTTTCCAGATCAACGAATAGACATCAACATATTTCGTCTTTGAAATCGTTTTATAGTGGACAAATTTTATTTTCAATCGGTCGAAATTGTGTTTCGCGTTGGAGGTAAGTAGTCAAAAACCGTATGAGTCGAGAAAATTTTAATAATGCAAAAATATAAATCGTCTTTCAAAAAAATGCACAGCACGTACTTGGAAAATGCTTCAAAAATTGCAGTACAATATCCGATTTAGGTAGACAATTATCGTGAAGCACCAATCACAAAAAAACGAAGCGAGAAACAAATGAAAATTCGTAACGAAGCATGGAAAATTAAATTACACAACAAAGAATTTGTATAAAAACCGTATTAGCGGGGATGTTTTTGATTTCATCAAAAAAATTTAAGAATGTCGTTTTGGAATCGTAGAAATATTGATAACAGTTCGTTCACTGGAGATGAATCGTAAATGGACACTGTCCACTTAACGGCGAGTGCCATCTTCGAAGAAAACGCCACCGTCGAGGGCGCAATATTTCGGGCAAATGCCCTTCTCGCCTTGCTTGCCTGGATCGCCCGCTTTTCCTTTGTCGCCCGGTTCGCCGTCCTTGCCCGCGGCTCCTGGTGGGCCTGGCGGACCTTTGGGTCCAGGATTTCCGTTGTTACCATCTGGGCCTGGCGGTCCGGCTGGACCCGGAGGACCCGGTGGACCGTTGTCGCCGTTGGGTCCGGCTTCGCCCGGTTGCCCTGGCTCGTTGGCTGCTGGCGCACCTGAGTCGCCTTTGGCACCGTCTTTACCGTCGGGACCAGCCGGACCCGGTGGACCTGGCGGACCTTTGGGACCGTCTTTGCCGCCTTGACCGGCTTTGCCGTCGGGTCCGGCCGGACCGGGGTTGCCCGGGGCGCCAGGCGATCCTGGTGGACCAGGTGGGCCTGGTGGACACGGCTTGCACGGCGGGGCGCTGGGAGTCACACAGACATCCGGGGGTTTGCCCGGGGTACCGGGTACACCGGGATTACCCGGTCGGCCGTGTTTCCCGTTTTTGCCCGGTAATCCTGCGATGCCGGGCAATCCGGGCAAGCAACATCCGCCGCAACTGTCCGCCTGTCGCCTGACCAGCGTACGGTTGGGGGCGATGTGGGCGACGCCGATGGACTTGTAGTTGCCGGCTTCGCCCATGATATCCTTGGCCGACGTTTTGCATTGATGGAGATCGACCTTGGCTTTGTCGCGAATATGCTGCACATAATTGTAGACCATGGGCAACGTAATGCAAACGGATAAAATCGCCACGCCGCTGAAGAGTACCGAAGCGTACGCCACGTAACTGTACGCCTTGTTCCTTTGGTCGCCGTCCATGGCAGCGGAAAATTTGTTTTTTATCTAACGTACGTCGACCTAAAATGGAAACACGAAGCGAGGGTCGTATATACGAATGTTGAAACGAACGTTGAACTGATGTCCGGCCATCCGACTTTGGACCATTATATAGCTCTTTTCTTATTTTCGGTTTCGCTCCAAATGTCGCGAATGAAATTGGGCGAAGCCACGACTGAGAGTTCGATTTTGCCCGTTTCTTACCGTTCTCGGCTACTATAGACTACCGGCTCGGACGCGAAACTTGTTTTTTCATAGAGCGTTCGAGAAACTTTCTCGAATGTCAACCATGCACCAGTTACAGTCACTGTACTTGGTTTTTACGAAGGTACTGTCGAACGGTCGACACGTTCGAATCGGGAGTAAATGCGATTCGAACAATAAAATCGCTAAAAAACCTATTCGCGGAAAAAACATGCGAAAAATGAAAAAACTAAACTTTTCTACGCAAAGTACCATAATACAGTAACCTACAGTTCTCAATTGGGCGGCGTCAATAGTTGTAACATGTATCAGTTTTTTGCTCGTTTCGACTACCACAAGACACGAAACCCGCATTTATTCTTTGGCCAGCGGTGCAGTAAATTTTTGCATTTATTTCAATGTAATATGTTGAATACCCTAATACAGTAACCTGCAAGTTCTCAATTGGCATTATGAAATGAGTTTTAATTTTGCGCTCGTTCGACTTCAGAAAGCACGAAAAATGTGTTTTTCACTTCCTTGATCATAATTGTAGTTTTTTCAATTTTTTTGTTTTGATGAATTCAAAAACAAACCTTACGATAAATTAATTCGGTTACAGTCTAATAAAAGGATAGCCCATTTTCGAATCGTTTTTGACAATGACCATAAGAAAGGAAGACCGTAACGGAATAGTTTCGGCGATGTGTAATTTTATTTTGATGAATGTTTTTCGGACTGTTTTCCCGGTCAACGTGTTTCAAATTCAATGATTCGAGTCAAATCCCGTTTCTTTCACTCGCAAGACACTTTTCGTGTCAAAATTTACTATTATCCGTTACGAAATTCATTGCCATGATTCTCTATCCATAATCACAGCCTGAAAAATTGACGTTTCGAAAATATGCCCGACATTGCCCCAAAAGATGAATGAAGCGATAATTTTATTAATTAAAATTTTAATTGTAACTGCCTACAGCAAACTTCTTGGATCGTACGTAACCTGCCATTTTCTTGCAATAAAGTTAGACAGTAAAGACAAAGTCTACACTGTTTAAATTCACATGTTCCGTGAAATTGTTGGCAAAAAAGACACTAAAACTAAATCTACAAGTAATAAAATTAAGTGCCATAACAAATTTCTTTGTTTTAACCTGATTAATTTAATTCATTTTTAATATAAAGTTTTATTGTTCTTCTTTTATGCACTATTTTTATCAAGTACGGGCATTAATCCACCACTATTAGTTCCCATAAATTCACTAGCTCTCAATATTTCGTCACACAATATACAATTAACATGATATTATTGTCCTCCCCAACGTAATAAAATTCAAATTATACAGTAATCTTAAAAACATAAAAGTGATGATTTATATAATCCATTTTTATAACAACAAATATAGGCTTCACTATAAAGCTATTTTTTTATTCTTATTAAAAACATATAAAATTGCAGGTTAGTTTTCTTTTTTTTCTAAACAGGTATATTTTTTGGCTTTCTTCATGATTTTTTGTTTTGTATTACTGCTATTTGATTTGATAGTTTAATTTTTATGTACACGAAACCAACAAAGAAAAACACTTTGCCATAACAAAACATGAAAACAAAAACAAAATACCGGTACGTAAGACCAAAAAATTACAGTTCCTCAAAAACTTTCAATCGTTCCGAATAATGTAACACCGTTGTGAAACTAATTGAAGCGCATGTAAAAACGTAAAAATGAACAAAAAAATACAGAAAAATCATTGTAAAACAAAAAAGCGAAAAATTCATGAAAAAGCAACAAAAAAACGATAACAAAATACTTTTTGCATTCGTGATTGCTAAAAAAGGCCTGGAACCACTTGTAACGACCACAAATGCATAAAAATAATGGCGAAGCTTGCACAACCGAAATCCTTATACAGTAGCACCAATTCTAAAAATCGTGCGTGACCAATCAAGCAAAAAAATCATCAGACAGGAATGTTTCACAGCGTAAAATTTGTTTGAAAATGGCCGAGCGTTGCAAGAAACGGCGTTTAACTTGAACTTATAGGTCACGTACATGAAAAGTGTAGTTGACGTATGAAACTATACTTAACGGTAAGCGGTAAGCGTTGAACGACAACTATAGTTCACTTTTAAAGCTGAGACAATGTCTTTTTCGGCTCTAAAGTTGCGTCGGTGAGCGACGATCGGGGCACATTTTCTAAATCACGCATTCAACTTGAAGATTTTCGAACGTTTCTCGAATTTGCGCGAACGTCGGCCGATCTTTCGGACTCGTCGACCAACATCGAACGATCAAATCGCGAATCATCGCCGGCACGTACGGCGGCGGCGTCAAGTGTAGTTCTTGACGTTTCATTTTTTCGATCACTTGATCGTTATTGTACGCCTGATAGGGCAACTCGCCGACGGTATACAGTTCCCAAACGAATACGGCGAACGACCACACGTCCGACTTCATCGAAACGTCGTCGTCCAAGAACGCCTCCTCGGGCATCCATCGCAATGGCTTGACGACGTTGTGATACGTATAATATTCGTTCACGAATTGGTCGTTGCTCAAACTCAAATGCGTTATCTTCGCTTGCAAGTCGGGCGATAGTAAAATATTTCGCGCCGCTAAATCCTTATGAACGTAACGATGATTGGTCAAGTGTTCCATGCCGAGCGAAACCTGAAAGAAGATAAACGTTAACATAGCCGTATTCTAGGTTTGAAAACAAAAAATCGGCTGTCTATAAAGTGGTAAAAATGTGTTCAACAACAACGAAACAAACCTGATAAGCGACGTTGGCTATCTGATCCTGAGATAACGGCGGCGGGTAGGCGCCAGAATGAACGCCGTTGCTTTTATAGCCTCGAGACGACTGGACATAATGTTTCAAATTACCCTGAAAAATTCATCTCTATGCTATGACATTTTGTTGTTCAGTGTCTGTAGTTGTCCAGTGACTATATTTGTTCATTAACTACAGTTGATCAGTTATTAGCCGAAAATCTAAAATTCGATTCGTCCTCAGATAAATCGACCCCTAAAGACAAAGTCAACTATAGTTGCACGCTTACGTATTCTAAGTATTCGCAGACGATCATGAACGGTTCTTTTTCGCGACATATGCCGATCAGTTTCGTTACGTTGGGATGATTCAATTTGGAGTACATGTCGATTTCTTGTAATAATTCGGCGTAGACGTTTTCGTCTTTATTCGAAAAAATCTTCACGACGACTAGTCGTTGCAATTCGTTGGCGTTTTTCGAACGGATCACCTTCATTAGATGAACGTCGCCGAAAACGCCCGAGCCAAGCTTGCTTTGGTGCTCCAAATTGTTTCGTGGATATTGCAGGCGTTCCGACGTCGATGTCGCAGTCGAAGACGTCGGACTACATCGTGACTTTGTCGCCGGATGGTGAAATCCGTTTTCCAATCCTAAGGTACTCGGTGGAGCCGAGCCGTTGGCTGTTCGAGTAGCCAACAGGATTTCACTGTCGGCCCCCTTTGATCCTTGACCGACGCCGTGGCTGTGATTGCTAAGGCCCGATACCGAACCTGCAGCGACGTTGGGTTCTTCGATTTTCCGCTCGCGAATTCTACGTCGTCGATATCCGCAATAGACGACCAAAATTAAAACTAATAAAATGTAGCCCGCCGCCGAGCCGGCGGCTATGCCGATCGTCGACGCTGACAGACTCGCCGGTTCGACGTCGTTCGGATGAGACCCAGTCGAGAAAACGTCGAAATTTGCAGCATTCGGAGACGCAACTATAGTGAAATGACGACCGCAAGTAGAAACGTTGCTTAATTTTGCTGAAAAAAACAAACAAAAGTCATAAAAAAGTGAAATATACTAGTTTTTTCAGCCGATAGACGTCGAAAAAATTAATTTCTCGCTTACATCGAACACAAAGCACGGCCTCTTGACGTTTGAATCCTCCTTTATTGCCGGCCATACAAATAAACTTTCCGCCGTAGTCCAAAGTTACATTAGGCAATAAAATCGTATTATTTTTAAATTTCTTATGAACGAACGGCCTGAAAATAAAAACGTGTCTTCTAACATTGTCAACCGCGTCAAAAATTGAAACGAGAAAATTTTACCATTGAGTTTCTCCCAGCGATTCGTAATACCATTGGACGGTGGGCGGCGGCTCTCCTCTGACCACGCAATGGAAAACGGCGTAGGCACCAGTTTCGACCGTTAAATTTTTCGGACTCTGTTCGAATTCCGGCGACACTAAAAATCACGAAAAAAATACAAATAATGACTCAAGCAATGACACGAATTTTGCTTCATTATACCGAATACGTCCACTTTAATCGTTTCGTTAATTATTCCTTGACCGCTGACCGCGACGCACATGTACGTACCGGCGTCTTCGAATCGGACAGGATGAAAGGACAGAATTCCGTGACGATCGCGAATATTACTCGAAAATTTCTCTTCGGGCGCCAACGTTTTTGTTATATGGCCGTCCGGCAACATATCTTAACAGAAAATTTGCTTAAAAACGTTTAAAACGAGTCAAAACTAATTTAAAAAGTCAAAAAATGGCGAAAAAAAAGTAAAAATAAACAACAAAACTCACATCCCGTTCGATACCACTTGACCGTCGGCGATTTATGGCCAGTGGCTTTGCACGGAATTTGAGCGGTGGTATTTTTCTCCAGTTTCTTATCCACCGGCTTCGGTACGAATTTCAATTTTTCTCGTACGGTTAATTTTGCAGGTTTAGATACGACTGGCTTTTGATCGCCCGTTTTCACGAAACATATATAATCACCCTGATCGTTCATCGATACTTGATCGATGATCAGTGTGCCGTTGTTGGCGAAGATTTTTATTCGTTGTTCGCGATGATGCATCTGAAAATGAACGCGAACCGTCCGTCACTAAGTCAACACGAAATTAGTTTCAAATAAAACTAGACGGTGAATCCCCTCGCTGATCAATACAGCCGCTGGACAACTATAGTCCATGATAAACTATAATTATTGGATAACTATAGTCGCTGATTACGTTTAAATGCTCGCCAGATTTTTCCCATTCGACGGCGGTCACTGGATATTCATTGCCTTTGTATCGGCATTCGAAATACGCCGTCGCACCTTCTTCGACGTCCAACGACGCTGGATGATAGTCGATTTCCGGCGGACGCGATACGTACAGTTTGACGGTTCCTTTTTTTATTCCCGCCATATTTTCGGCGACGCATTCGTAATCGCCTCGATCTTCCTGCTTGGCGCCGTCGATAATCAATCGCAAATCGTCCATCGATCTATGAAATGCAAAAAACGACGTAACAAACCTTCTAAGAACACGGAATTTTCTCAAATTTGTAGGTCGGTACCTCACTCGGCCGGAACTGGTCAATTTTTCGTTATTCTTCGTCCAATAGACAGTCGGCTCGGGGTAACCCCTGGGCGGCACGCAAGTAACTTCGAACCGTTTGTTTTGTCCGACGACGTAAAAACTACGTACGGGCTCGAAATTCGTTACCAAAAAACTATCCAAAGCTGCAAAAAAAGTTACACATCAAAAAACGTTAAGTTCATCGAAAAAAAAGACAGAAACTTTGTTTTTTTACAAGCAATCGTTAACGACGCCGAATACGCTTGAGGAGAACCGTTTTTCCCGAATCCCAAACATTCGTACGTTCCTTGATCGTGAGGTTTCAAATTGGTAAGCAACAACGATCCGTTATTCAACTGTTTAATCCTAAAAAAATTGTTCTTAAAAAACGTACAACAGTATTGACAGCGGGTCAAATCGTTTTTGACGTCTAAAGAAAAGTGCTAAAACAAATTTCGTGTCGCCTAAATTCAAAATAACAACCAAACGTTGAGTTCAATCGCCTACCTATCATCCGCCGACGTGCCGATATTCAAATCGTCGTTTTCGACTTTTTTCCAACTGATGCTCGTCGCTCCGTCGTACTGACAATCGAATACGATCGAGTCGTCCAATCGTGCCACTCGGCTTTCGGGAAGTAGAACGATTTTCGGCGTAACGTCGTTAGACGTCGGTGACGACATTTTTTTGCCTGAAACTCGCAAAATAAAGGTGAAAAATGGTTTCATCTCGACGTCTGAACGAAATAAAACAAGTTTTTTGTACCGGCGATTGACAAAACGTAATTAGAATTGCTTCTAACGATGCCCGCCGAATTATCAGATTCGCAACTATAGACGCCGTTGTCAGACGACGTTGGCGTTTTGATAATCAATTTTCGTTGTTTCATCGATATTCGGTCAGATCGTTTGATTTTTCGTCCGTTCAAAAACCATTTAATCGTCGGTTCGTCCGAACCGTTGACGTTGCATTTTAATTGCATTTCGGCCGATTTTCCGAGCAATAATTCATCTTCAGACGGACTGGCTAAAGTGACCGAAGAATTTTCGCTGATCCCTGAAAAAACAAAACAAAACAAAGTGAAATTGAATTTTCGAATATTTACAAAAATTTAGCTCAATTTTGTTCAAAATTTGACACGTTCTTTGTTTTTCCGCGTATTTTCAACACCCAAACATGTTTCGTGAGAATTTTTGATTCCAATGTATTTTCAATATTTACTGTGCACTGTTACTTACTGTACAATTTTGTAAATTTTGTTGTTTCATTTGTGTATTTTTAATTTATGTACTCATTCGACAACTGTTCGGGCTAATTTACGACATTTTTCTTCATGAAACCGGTTCGAACGCTGATCGCTTGTTTCCGTATGTTACCTGGACACATTTTTAGTTTTTACGATCTACTATCGATGCATTTAAATTCTCGCCTCTCTCTCTCGTCCTGGCCGAGATTGAGTATACGATGAAAAAAAAAGGCGCATACACTAAAAACCTTTTTAGTATTCGTCGAACGGAAAGAACAGAAAAAAAAACAAATCGAGAACGCAACGGCGAACATCATCAATTTTCGCCGAAATTTCGTTTTTCTTTCTCGCTTCTCCGGTTCGTTCCTATCTCAGCCTCGTTAGTCAGTTCGGTGAGTAAAAAAAAAAATACGCGTACAAGCGCGGCGTATTGAAAAATTCATTTTTCAAAAAGGATCCGCCGTCGCTCGTCACGCAGACTGTAATATATTTTGTTTTATTTTTTTCCGCAATGTACAAACTTATTATGACGAGACTACGGCGGCGGCGATGGTGGTCGGTCGGTCGGACCGACGGCGTGTTTCGATTACACTTTTGTGGTATATTTCTATTCGTCGTCGTCGTCTCGTCACATATGCAAACGTTTTGCGCGGCGTTTGTGTTGTTTAGATACACTTCGTATGCAATTTTCGCCCAGACTCTTTGGTCGCGGGGTTTACGAACCGCGCCGCCGCCGACCAACATATACAATTTTCGTGCGCCGATGCCAACCGCCCCGACATCAATCACATTGCGAACTATCAAACGTACCGCCTCCCGAAAATTAATGGTTCTATCTTTGCGTCGATTTATAATCCGAATCAACCATAGCACTTTACCCGTCTGATTTGCGCGCTCGACGATGCCGCGCCAGCGAGCAATTCCATCTTATTTTCTGTTTCTACTCGGTATCGTTTTTTTTCTGCGCTCAATTTCGCGCTCGGTCGCCGCCGTTTCGACCGCGCGAAAGCGTTATTTAACTTTAAGAGAGAAACCTATAATCGCGCGATTCAACACCTACGATCGCCTAAGTAAAAAATGCCCGCGACGACCGACATCGTAATCGTTTTGCGAATACAAAAAACAAAAAAAATTAGACACAAAAATGATCAAACGAGAAACGTATGAGAAACTATGTCAGAAAGTGCATTGGAGACACAAAAATCGTTATTTGCTATTTTTCTGACGCAAAAATGGCTGTTTTTGCTTAATGCATTGTTGAGCGGTTTTTAATACGCATTTTTCGCCCGTCATGAGTGGACGCTAGCAAATATATCATATACTAACATGAAATCGACCTTTTGACCTCAGCAAACATTTCGGACGAAATATAAACGGGGACGTCGACTGAGCAAACATATCGCTGACCGTCGTCGTCTCCCTCCAACGACGACCGGCGATGATCGTCGCCTCGCCGCCGCCCGTCCGTCAAACGTCGTCGGCTCAACAAAAAACGGGTCATTACATATTCCACCTACGAAAGGACGGGCGGTACGTGCCGCATACATTAAAACGATACCAATTCGCCCCGTCGAGAGTAGAAAAGCTACGACCGATGGTCAAACAATCCGAATGATGAATGACCAGCTATTTTTATATTTGACCGATCGAACGGCTGTTTCGACCGATGGTCGCCCGCCACTCGAAATTCTTTATTGTGTCATCGGATAACCGAACAACGATTGTTGGCCAAACACGCGTTGTTTTTGTTTTGTAACTCGATTTACTGTTTTCTATGTTTCGAGTCGTTTTTCGTTTTCACAAAAACAAATTTCGTCTTGTTAAAAAGCAAATATCTGCGTAGTTTTCATTCGCGAGCCGACGTCCGACAAATTTTAAACGAGAAATAGAAGATGAACGGCCGTCGCAGCTTGCGCGACTCGACCGATGATGAATGAGAGCCGGATGCGATGCCGATCGTAGATTTCGGTCTTATCCTCGAAAATAATTAACCGACAACCGACGGCGATCGACGATCTGCTATGGAAACTGACGTCGTTCATCATCGAAAGCCGCAAAAAGAAAAATACCGACGCCTCGCTAGCAAGCGTCGGTATAAGAGCAAGCCGTCGGTCGACGTCGCGCGAGCGGTTTGCATTGACTCATCGTTGTCGTCGTCGATCGGCGTTTCTTTTCGAAAATCCGTGGCGGCGGCGTCCGAAAGGGTTTTAACTTAGTTTGCGATGGAAGGAAATCCATGCGCAAATTTTGTTTTTCAATTCAAAATCGCGCGTGACTAAGCGAACGAGATGATTAACAAAACAATTAATTCAATTGATGAATCAACTTTCGAGACGTAAAAACAAAAAAGCACCGACACGAAATTCTTTTCTTACATTGAATTGACAGCACCGCCGGTTGACTTTGTTTGGAATTCAAGGTCGTGGTCAGCGTGGCTATGCAATGAAATTCGGCGCCGTCCAACGTCCGATTGACCCTCGTTATCACCAAATTGGAGCCGTTTTGATAACGTCGTGTCGTATTGATCAGCACCTGTTCGTTCAAGGTCCAGTGAAATTGTACGTTGCAATGATTGCTAACGTTGCATTCCAAAAACGCTCGGCCACCCTCTCGGACGGTGATGCCCTTCGGCTGGACGTTAAAGTAGAACGCGTCATTACTTTGGCACGGGCGAGCGGACGACGGCGACGAGAAACAAATATTAATTACAGCAGCGGCTAAACAACAAAACACAAAAAATTAACACTTTTTTGCTCGAAAACTGGCAGACAGTGCTGTTTCGTTTCGTTTTTTGCTCAAATCGTGCCACGAAAACAATTTCATAAACTTTACACGTATTTTTTATTCTTTTTTGCCTACAATTATGATGGAAAATGATGGTTCATATTTTAATCAACTTTTTTGGGCACATTTTACGCTTAATTTTGCTTTTTGAAAGTTAGATTTAGAAAGAAAAACACCAGTAAGTCAAAAAAATCGTTTGCAATTTTCGAATGTTGACAGCCGCCGCGTTGATATCTTATAAAACTTAATAAAGACGATCAAAGGCGTGCCGCCGACCGTTTTTTTTCTAAGATAACGTCAAGTGCAAGAGATTACAATTTTCTAACGCGGCAGCTAAACAGTTTATGCGCAACAAAATATAGGCTTTGAAAATTTTTAACTGCTCATAGATAAAAACGACGGTTTGGAGCTAATGTAGAAAGAAATTTATGTTAAAAGTTGATTTGAAATAAAGAGCGAATTTCCAGTGAAAATCAAGTAACTAAACAACACAAAACGCAAAAAAGCGTCTTTGCCAGAAACCAAAATACGATAAACTATGATAGACGACGCGAAATTTGTTTTAATTTCGCCTTACTCACCAAAAAACGTGAATATCACTTTAAGATCCATTTTTTATGCTATTTAAGTAATTTCCTGAATTTCGGATTCAGTACAGCTAATCTTTCGTTAGACTTCGTTTCAATAATAAGGCACGTCATTTACGCCCAAACAAAATTAAACCCACATCAAAACAACTGAAAACAAGAGCAAAGACGAAAATTAAACAAAGAACAAGGCGCCGCCGCGCAGATTGGAATTGAACGGATCGAGCAAGCGCGCGTTCAACAACCGAAATGTTGCTGAAGCAGCTGCGAAACGGGCACTCGCCGACAACAGCAGACAACGCACCGGCGACGTTCACGTTAAGCGTGTGTAAAGTGGGGAGGGCAATTGCACTTGCGCATCGATACTGTTGATGTATAGATTGACTTATAATAAGACTTATAATAATTTCACAAGTGCGCTAAAAGAAAAGTACATAAAGTTGAGATATACAATCCGTATTCAGATAACATTATAAGGTTGCTGGATGATACGAACAACAATATGGTGTCAACCTGAACCTAACCGCATGCCCGAAAATCAATATTTGATTCTCAACTGAGTAATTCTCACCTTTAGGATTACTGTACCCTTTCAGTTATGAAAGAAGTTTACCTTAAAGGAGTTTAGCTAACGATGGACAGCAAACTGTTCAGATGGATCGAAATTATATTGACCAGTTAAATCTATCATACACTGGAATGATAATGAAACTGTTTGCTCGTCAAAACTAAGTAGCTTTGCATTGAACTACATTTTTTATTTATTTTATAAATGTTTTCAAAATTTAAAACTATGCTTCCTTCAATTGAGTGAGGGCTTCAATCGACCAACCACCTGTTGCCACCTATTTTAAAGAGCTGTAAGGGTTTCCAAAGGTAAAAAAACACCTTCTTATCAATATGACATCTAAAGCATCATCTCGTTTTGCTTTCTTAGCAAAAGATCTTTAGTCGGAGGATTCCATTGTTTTGCAATGTTATGCTTTCTGAGGGCTCACTTGCAAAAGGTACCTTAATAAAAGTTCGTTAGCGAAGTATCTTATAATAATACAACACGTGTTTAGTTCGATCAGTTAGTTTTTACATTGTTATGCTTTCTTAGAGCTCAATTACAAAAGATACCAAAACAAAAGCTCAAGTTAGCGAAGTATCTTATAATAATCGCTTCCACCTGCGGACCCATTTTACCATTTATTTCTTGTAGACAAATATATAATTTGCCCCTCAACTTTCCATTGTAATCAAGCAATGGTTGTATGGTATAAGAATATGAAATGCTATTCATCGATACAACTTTCAACATGGTTTTTTTCTCTCCTTTATTTGATAGCATTCGCGTTGAATGATATTTGTAATTGTAACTGGATTGATCACTATTGAAAATATGATCCAGTAAAAAATGCTTCGATTCTTCTAAAGATTCGTGATGAAAATCGATGCAGCTGATTGATCAATTGCTTCTGCGCTTCGTATTTGACAATTTGTGCAAAGCATGGTGACCTTCCTAGAAGTTATACAATTGAGGCATTTAAAATGCATTAGGCAGCGTTTGTCTTAAAAGAATTTGATCCAATTTCCAATGCTTTTTCTTTACCCCACTTTTGTAAATCGTTATCATGTGTTCTCAATAATTGAGAACATGCATTTTTGTACTTTTCTAATACAGCTTCATTTATGATTTTTAATTGACTATGAAAAGCGCCATTTTTCCACAAGGTGGTGAATGCAAGATGAAGTGCCACAAGTTTTATTCGCTTAAAATGATGCTGGATATGCTCAAATTTTACATTTGGATTTTGTATTATGAATTCGATAACTTTTTGCATATCTTTCAATGTCCACATGGATCTATTTATGTCCAAGGGTTCGAAATCTGCGTCAAATTCGGTATTTGCATCAAAAAAATCTCGTCGCCATCGACTGTGTCACTTTCTGCACTATTCACTACATTGTCCATAATATGGTCAAGTATCTGGCCATATTCGTTATGCTTCACAATTAATAAATGTAAATGATCAACTAATTCTTCAGCGATATGTTTTCGGTTTGTGTAGCAACATTGGGATTTTGTAATAATCTGCATAAATCGCATAGCAATATTTAATTCATCCATTTTTACAAAAAACTGATTAAAAAACCAATAAAGCTTTTTTTATAAATGCAAAGTTTTTTGTGTGCAAAAACTTTTCCACATTGCAACTTTTTACTGTGCGACAACTTTTTTGTGTGCTTGTTTTTAATTTTTCAGCATTTATATTAATTTAAACTTTTGTTAATTGATATAATTTAATTAGACAGAAAAGCCCACGTAAAAACTAGTAAAATTAAAAAAAAGCAAAAAAAAGCAAAAGAACAAACCTGACTGGAATTGCTTGACCTCAACGTCCGTCGCCTAGTGCGCTTACCACTAGGTTATATGCCCGAACGTTTCAGAAGAATATTTTTGCATGCACTGATAACACATAAAAATTAGAATTTTCATTGGTCATTTGCTGACCAACGGCTGAAAATGGGCTTCTATAATTTTCAGTAATTATAACACACACATGATACACTTCTGCATTTTTTGTTTTTCAATTGGCATGGACCACTTAGGCACTTCCCTCATTAGTTTGATGATTACAGTGTTTGCATTGTTAGGCATCACTTACAAAAGATACCAAAGTAAAAGCTCAAGTTAGCGAAGTATTTTATAATAATATCGTCGGTCTGCAGCAAAAGGGGCGTATCTGTCTTTTTCATGTTTTTGAGATAGAAGGGTTTGAAGTTTTCGTTTTGCATACAAGTTATATGCATTGTGCTTTTTGCAAAAGCTGTCAAAAAATGAATATTGGAGCTACAGATACGCCCTTTTTGTAGATCGATAGAGCTCGTCGAGCTCTACCTGCTGGTATGGATATCTCCATATCGGAAAAAAGTGCAGATACGCCCCTTTTGCAGCAGAACGACGATATGACACATCTTTCGACTGATTAGTGAGTTTTTGCATTGTTATGCTTTCTTAAGGTTCAGTTACAAAATATTCCTAAACAAAAGCTCAAGTTAACGAAATATCTTGTAATAATATGACATATATTAGTTTGTGGATTTCAGTGTTTGCATTGTTATTCTTTCTAAGGCATCACTTACAAAACATAGTAAAACAAAAGATCTTGGTAATGGAGTATCTTATAGTAATATGACACATCTTTAGTCCGAGGAGTCGTTGTTACACATCATTATGCTTTCTTAGAGCTCACTTTCAAAAAATACTCAAGCAAAAGCTTAAGTTAGTGAAGTATCTTATAATAATATGACATATCTTAGTTTCTGGATTTCAGTGTTTGCATTGTTATGCTTTCTAAGACATCACTTACAAAATATACTAAAACAAAAGTTCATATCGTCGGTCTGCAGCAAAAGGGGCGTATCTGTCTTTTTCTTGTTTTTGAGATAGAAGGGTTTGAAGTTTTGTCTTGCATACAGGTTATAATGCATTGTGCTTTTTGCAAGAGCTGTCAAAAAATGAATATTGGAGCTACAGATACGCCCTTTTTGCAGATCGATAGAGCTCATCGAGCTCTACCTGCTGGTATGTGTATCTCCATATTAGAAAAAAGTGCAGATACACCCCTTTTGCCGCAGACCGACGATATGAGTTCTTATGACGTATTATTCAAAGTAATAAAATTCACAAAACACAAAATCCTACTGCTGACAAAATCACGAATGTGAATATGTAAATTGTGTATATCAAGACTTTGTTATGATGGCACTGACTTCAATTGAGGAAATTGATCATGTAACACTTGCTGAGGTTAAATAAATCAGCTAGCTCTCAAGAACCTGATTTGTAATAGAAAAAGTAAATTTATAAAGAAGTCTTGGTTGATTTTTTTTTAGAAAGTAAGTAAATAACCCACTTGTTACAGTTGGGCTTTCTCTCTATACTATGATCAATTAGGTTTCTTTTTATAACATGATTAATTCTGTCTCCTGAATTCTATTCTATGATCTTTCACCTTTTCTCAAACCCACACATTTATTTCCAGCTTCCTAAATTCCTACGTATACTTATTTTTACGACTCTCATCAGCTCACCTTTTCCATTTATTCCTACTTACTGGAATTTATTCCTATTTTCGACCATTCCTTTTTATACTTTAACCTTTCTGACCCTACTTCTCCTTCCTATATAAGCTTTCAGTTTCTCTTCACAAATCGTGTTTATTGTGACTTTGTACTGTTGTGAACAAGGTTGTTTCGAATAAAGCTAAAAACCTTCATTCGTTTCATCTAGCCAACTCTTTATAGCAAGTGCCTTGTAACAAGTGGCGAGCGTCAGTAGGATCGAGCCTGGGAATCAACTGATCACAGTCCATCGCCCATATATTGTTCAACAACTGAAACCTCCGAAGCCAAAGAAGATGACTAAACATATCGGATCGACTTCAAAAAGCATGAGGAATGGCAACCAACAAG
>JAQGBA010001243.1:0-17114 GCA_034698125.1 Prionchulus punctatus | reverse complement strand
AGCCTAAGCCTAAGCCTAAGCCTAAGCCTAAGCCTAAGCCTAAGCCTAAGCCTAAGCCTAAGCCTAAGCCTAAGCCTAAGCCTAAGCCTAAGCCATGCACGTGCCTAAGCCTAAGCCTAAGCCTAAGCCTAAGCCATGCACGTGCCTAAGCCTAAGCCTAAGCCTAAGCCTAAGCCTAAGCCTGAACGTCTTTCGGATGAAGATACCTTTACTAGTTTTCCTATTTTCCAAAATGGCGAACACTTGGGTCTTTCGTTACACGATCGCAAAATTCCTTCTTTATCGTTCGCTGCAGAGTTTGATTTGTTTCAATATGTCATGCTAGAATGATATTATAATATTATTAAAAGTAATTTTCATTTATTTGTTGTGCTACGATGATGAAAATGATGAATAAAATTTGATGATGATATGGTTATTAGGCTGTATTTTCTCTCAAACTGAACATGCGACAGTTAACATAATGTAGAATCTAGAGATTCGAAAAAACTTCTATGCTGAAAGTAGATACTTTTTTCTTTGGTTTTCTGAACCTTGCAGAGGAGAATTCTTGTATTGATTGTGTTAGTCTGCTTATGACAACTTTTTTATCTCAACACGAAAGAATTGCAACAGTCTTTCATTGCCCAATGTATTCCAATTGCAAAAAGTCGGAACTTTCTTTGCTTGTAAACACAGTAACATACTTTCATCATAATATGCTTCTCTCAAAAAAGTTGTTTGTAATTTGGCTTGTTTCAAAGTCAAGGAAGGATTGTAAAACTGTTGTGTTAAAATATGGATTTTAAACATGTTATGAATTCCCATGCAGAAGGCATATATCGTCCCTTACCAGGCAAAAGGAGTTAACTGCAAAAAGTGCGTTTCGAGAAAATTGAAGTCAAAGTTTTGAGTCGTCGCCCTAGCTATAGCAACATTCAAAATTGAAACATGCATTACTCAATGAATATTCATTCCCCAGTTGTCTCCTTTTGCCAGAACGAAGCTTTGAGTGCGGTTTATATGGGCCTGCAGTTAACTCATTTTGTGATTTTTTGCAGTTAACTCCTTTTGCTTGGTAAGGGACGATATTAGTATACAAGAAGTATAAGCAGCAGAGCGCACAGAGCACAAGCAGAGCGCATGTATAACTTCGAACTGGTCTAGCTTAGCGAATATTGCTCATATCGAAAAATTGATCGAAAAAAGCCAAAATTGACCATCGCATGTGTTCCTTGCAGGGACGATTTTTTTTGTTGCTGAGGCCCACTGATTCCATAAACTTTTCAATCTGAGTCCCTTCTTTGGATCCACACACATCGTCTGAATGCTAATTTCTATTTTTATCTTAAAACTGATCTGCCAAAATTGAAGCTTCAACATGAATACATTATTTGCAAATTTTTAAAGAATAATTTAAAATTTTTTTAAAGAATAATTCGAGACAAAGTTATAGAGTACCTACATTTCAATAGACACCAAAAAGAAAATACTTCTCCAACAACTCAAAGCACAAACTAATTATAAACAAAACAGGGAAAGATAAAATGAAAATCGAAAAACGAGTATCACAGCGTATTATAAATTGTAATAAATTTAAAGATACTTCCTCACTAATGAATATTTTTTAACAATTCCGTTTTGATGATAAATAGAATATATAAAATACGTCGAAACATTAAAAAACTAGTAATAAAAAATTCTCATATTTTTAATGTATTATGAAATAAAGACATTGTTGCAATATTATAATCGATACATACAGTATACCCGATCTGACGATAAATTTTTGTCGGCGGTGTTACATTTAACTTGATTACGCCAAACAAATTGGATATTAGTTTGTTTTTTCATCTCGCTTCTGGCTCACATAAATATCGACCAGCGACCAGCTTTTTCTTCAAAAGGGATATTCGATACGTGTTGCCCACAACCTGAACGTCGGCTCCCGATAAACAAACGTCGTTCATTTGAAAATTGACAGCAGTTTGCACTGGAGTCGATGGTCCACTAACGACAGTCAATCGCGCTTTCAACGACCCCGCGCTTTCGCCGTGCTTGGACAATTCGGTCATTTTCCAAAGTAGTCTGCTCTCCTCAGAATTCCTGAAACACCCACGCTCGGTACATTTTAACAATTTTTAAAAGCACGCGGCCTCACCAACTGCCTTCGGGTTTCAGTTGGGCTTGCGTAACTTCGCCGTCGACTTGAGTTGAAAAATGTAAATTGAGCAAAGGCGCTGAGATTGGGCAAGACGGATTATAATTATATTGAACGACAATATCAGTCTGAGACGGTTGACACTTCCAGTAACTTTGTAATACCAACGGCGCGGAAGCCAAGTTCGGCTCTACGCGTACTTCGTATTGCAGTACGTGCAAATTGAAGAACGGGCTCGAAGGCGCAGAACCATGTCGCTGTTTGAGATAGGTGATCAGCGAATGCATGTTAAACTCGAATTCGTGCGAAGCGTCAGCCTTGAAGCTCGATTCACTGAAAAGCAAATTTCATCGTCCACTTCGTACGGGAAATCATGTTTACATACTTTGGAAGAACTTGACGATTTGGTACGATGGACTGTATTTTATCAGCATTGTTTAACTTGATTATCAACGGCTGCGCGAAGCGTTCGTCGGTCGAGAATGTTTGTATAAACGCCGCCGGGAATGAAATAGTGAGACTGCCATAAATTTTGATTGTGCACCTGAAAAAGTAAAGAGCCACTATCCATGACGTACGTGTTGGTGTGTAGCGAGCCAAAATTTCCAATACCCGGCTGAATTAGCGCCCTTGAATAATACGTGGGCAGTCTCCGTCAAGCCGATGGCCAACGGTGTTGCGTCCGAGCGACCGGGCGATGTAACCGAAGGAGCCGCGAACGGTCCATTCGCAGGGGACGAAGAAAATTCCATCGAAGTGTTTCGACTGGTCGGCGTATGATCAAAACTATTTGTAGTTGGAATGGACTGAAATAGAATATTTTAATGAATCAATCACTCAGCAACTCGCAAGCAAAGACGTGAAAAAACCAAAAAAAAGAAAGCAAGCTATGCAAAACAAAGCAAAATTAAACAAAATATTTGTATTAATTTGAACTCAAATTTGCCACAAAAAAAACAACAAAAATGCGACAAATAATCTCAACAAGCATCGTGTCGTACCCAGCCGGTTTGATTGTCTAACATTTGCGTAGGCGTAGTGCTCCTCGGTCTCGGTCTCATATTAGTCTTGGGAATACTCGTTACCAAGTCGCCGACGGTATCGCCGCCTTCTTCCGCCGGCCACTGTTCGTCGCCGGATTTTTTCCGCCCAAACTGCCCGGCGGTCGACGACGACGACGACCAATGCAGACCGGCGAAAAGTTTCGTATTATATCGATCGTCGCCAGTCTTGGCCGGTCGCAATAATTCGGCCGATGGTCGTGCAGCCCAAGGGTCGTGCGAAGCGGAGCCCCAACCGCCGCCGGATTTCATCGGGTCGAAATCATCGAGGCTCATCTCTTTAGTTAGCTTCTGCCTGGAGCCCACACCGGGATACGTCTAAAAATCAGGGGTAGGACCTTCGACAACCATCAGTTTAATAAGATGGACGGTAAAAATTTTGTTTTACATATATGTTAACTTCCTTGAAAGCATCCTTCAATTCGTCGACGGATGCGCTGATCGATTTCTCGGGAGGTTGTTTAATTTGAAATGTTAACTTTTTCGGTGTTTCATCATCTTTAAAAAGTGATACGATTTAAATTGAACCTGGTCGACTATTTCCATAAATTAGGCGCAATTTCACCTGAATCATAATCGGAACTACTTTCGTTGGTCTTGTTCGCGGAAGGTTTCCGACTATCATCTTCTTCTCGACGAATAGTGAAGCCTTCTTCGTCAATCATCGCAGTCTAAGAGCAAATTGAACACATTACAGATCAAAGAGTGATCGACGAAACTGCTCGTAAAATCACTTGATTTCGACCTCCGCTACTTTGACTTTTCGAATCTTCATTACTCAATTCGGATTTATTATCGTTTTCTCTTTTCTTTTTAGGTTTTGCTAACTTTTGCAAAAAACCTTTGGAGAAAATAAACAAACATTTCAGCGGCTCATCCAAATACTAGCGCGACGTAGAAAGTAACCTCCGGTTTCCGTGTTGGTGCTTGTTGGTACGGCATTATCGCCCGACGGGCTCGGAGTCGGGGTCGGTAACTTACTGTTGCTGGAAGCTTTCGATTTTCTACCTAACACGCGGTTATTCAAAAATAAAAGTTTGTTTTTTGGTAAGCAAACATTTCTGAATAATACTGAAGTTTGTCGGCAACCAAAGCGCCAGCTTTCCTTTAGCGGGTTGTTGCGGCGGAAGCGAGGGACCATTCAGCACGATAGACGCCTTCGTTGTACCATTCGGGCCGTGCTGAGGCTGGCCGCTAGTCGGCGTAATATCATTGATTTGATCGAAATTTATCATTGAATTACCGCTTTCGGTCGACATCATAGTACTGTCGGCGATGCTGAGCACTTGGTCCAATAAATTGGGTCCGGAACCGAATGCATCTTCAAACGGCATGATCGGAGGTTGGGGCTTGTTCAAATCGGAAGCTAATGAGTGACACAATTGCTCTTTAAGTGAAATTAGCCAGTGAAAAATCAGACAAAATTTGTTTCATACTTATGTCGATTTCTTCGAAGAAAGCAAAAGCTGAAAAGGTTTACAAATATTAATCACAAACGACCAACTACTTGAAAATGCGTAGCTAATTTACTCGGTCGTTCCGTGCCGGTTTGTTTTTTCTCCGCGAAATCTTGAAGAAGTTCGTCGACGTCTAATCGATTCAATTGATCTCGAAATTCGGAAGAAACCTGAAAAGCATTCACAAATTTCTTCCGAAATTTCTTCCATAGTATCGT
Organism: Prionchulus punctatus; assembly: GCA_034698125.1. Taxonomy (NCBI): domain Eukaryota; kingdom Metazoa; phylum Nematoda; class Enoplea; order Mononchida; family Mononchidae; genus Prionchulus; species Prionchulus punctatus. The sequence continues at coordinate 12,238 of JAQGBA010001243.1, read as the reverse complement.
CCGTAGACGGCATTCTCGACTACAGCCGCATTTGTCTCGGGCTTCTAGCGACCAGATGCCGCGAAATACGCAATAATTAAAAATTTGATTTGTGTGCGCAACGGTAGTGTACCATTTTGACAACATGAAAACATCAAATTGAGCAATTTTAAAAGCGGAAAAAAAATTTTAACCAAAATACAGCATTTGTATTTGCTCACTGCTCGTTGAGAACGTAAATATTATGGAGAAGAAACGCAATAAAGTTTAGTTTTACAATACTATTTCCAACTTAGGTGGTCAAAAGAATATTATTGCCGGATAATTTTGACGAGGGTGTTCTCGCATTGCTGACTGGATGACGGATGCAGTAAACCGGATAATAGGATTTATTTTACATGTAAAATGATTCGTCCCATAACTTTAGGTGACCGAATGTAGATGAACCGGACGCAAAGTGCACGATTAGAGAGAATGCAAACGGCTGCTTCTAACCTGATGCAATTGAGAATAAGATCCTTCGATGCCATTCGCGTAATTTATAATCAACTGTTTCATTTGATTCAAATGCGAAGCTTCGTATTCTTGAAAGTTCTAAAAACAACAATTGCCGAATGAAAGACAGCAATCCGACAGGAAAATCTAGCGGTCAGTACTGTGCAAGTGCTAATCATGCGTTGTTCGTAGTTGTCTCTGACTTTGCCGTACTTTTCCACATACTGTTTGTATTCTTCGGCTTAAAGTACAAAAAAGAATATTATGAACTTCGAATCTAACAAAATCGCAATCTAGCCCGGTTACTAGCTTTCTTAACGCGATTTTCGGATTTAGCTAGCTCTTTAGCGGGCGCATTTTCCTTTTTAAGTTTTTCATGCTCCAAACAGCGAGCGGCGTAGTTTTCTTTGGACTTTTGCAAACACGTAGTCGTAGTTTGCATTAAATTCACGGCTTCCATCGTTCTGGATTCCGCGTCCTTAACCTAAAAGATCGACGAATCTAAGTTAGCCAGCTAATCGATAGTTGAGATCCTCGTACAGTTTTATGAGATTTCTGTTGGTCATCGCCGTATTTTTGTATTTCTTTGTTAACATCGTGCAAATTCTGAACGAGACTGGTGTGAAGTTGAGAAAATTTTTCCATTAGACTTTTCACCATCGCCCAAACCGGTGAAAAAGTTCTGCGAGAAAAAAAAAGCAAAATTCTAGACCATCTATTAGCTATAGTTTTACAATTGCGACGGATTTGTAATCGGGAAAACAAAAAATAGACCGTCTCGCTCGCCGAATCGACGATTTCTAATTAAGAGCTTACCCAAACTGTCCATAGTTTGAAAGTTGTTTTATAATTTTAATTAAATGCTTTTGATATTCTTCTTCAATGACGGCGGATTCTTTGATGAAATCCGCTAATTCCTTGGCGGAAGTTTGACCGTGTTTCATATTTAGATATAAAACGTTGTAACCATTGTGCTTGTCGCCCTTCAAAAAAATGAATTAAATTTTACCTCGCGGCGGTTTTCGAGCCAAAATTTTCTTTTAGGCAAACCGCTAGGAAGATAGATTTTCCAGCAATCATTCGTTTTACTTACCCAAAAATGATCGTAGAAGTTAACCATGGCGAAAAATTAACTGAAACCAAGAAAAACTAAGCAAAAATTAATTTTGCGAGCCAATTTTCACGCACGCCCGGAGCTTTTGTATGCTAGGAAAGTAAATAAAATCAAATTCATATTAGTTACGAGTCACTTTCACAACTGAACTTACGTACACTGCGCATTTTTTTGAAACGCTTTATGATTTTTATAGTTGTTGGAAGTTTTACGATAAATTATCGACTGAATTTTGGAAATAAAATCGATTCAATATTAGGAAAAATGACAAACTATAAAGTCGTTGAAATTTTTATAATTCTAAGAGATCCGATCAATAATTTGTTGCGCATTTAATGAATCTGAATCTATTGTGCGCGCGCGTTAAGGTTTGCGGTATTTACATTTTTAAATTTTAATAGTTCGATACATCGATTAATTTTGATTCTTCCGAGCGATTTTTTAATATGCTACATGGAATTGAATCGAACACAACATACTAAAAAGATCTTAAAGAAGCTAAGAATTCATCGATTTATCGAAGATTGAACATCTTAAACTGCATAAAAACACTGCAAACCTGAACGTGCGCGCATTAAGTGAGTATTCTACAATATATCGCAAATTATATTCTCGCAGCCCTTTTGTACTTCGAGATACAACTGAATACTGAGTATTGATATATGAAATATTTTGAAAATTTTCGTTCGACTCGCTGAGAATTAAATTTTTTTCAAGCTTAATAAATTGATTTTGTTTGCGGATAGACTTTTGCGTAGTTTCGATGATTTCACGGCCTAACATTTGTTTTATTTCATTCTCACTTCTGAACGTGATCCTATTATGAAATTTCCAAACGAACGATAATTGGAAAATCATTTTATTACATTTCATTACATTTACATTTACACCATTTTAAAACTATGAATAATTTTAATGACGAACACTTCGCGCTTCCAGCACGACGAGCGCGACTTGGAACGATCTTCTTTTTTCAGCGGGACACGATTTCTTTTGTAAGCCGAGTCGTTTTCACGGTAGAACCGGTAGAAAAAGCAATTTGACTCGCTCTTTGTTAGTTGCTTCTTCGGCGTACGACAGCCTACGATACGGCCCGCTGAGTTGAAGATAGCTTAGCTTTCGGACGCTCGCGAGCGGAAACAGTTGTCTAAGTCGATAAACGATTTAATGCTATTCGTCGTTCGCTTAATCTTGGATTTTTCATGTATTTTTCTCACCCAATCTTGCATTTTTTTTATCCTCAGTCTCGAGCTTGGTTTTGCCTGTTTGACGACGAAAAATTTGCTCTACGCGAGCTTTCCGAGAGTAAAGTCCTCGATAGACCCGTAACAACGTTGTCAACGTCGACGGAAGTTTAAAATTGATGGAATTGAAAGTTGTCGATGAACCATAGTTCCCATTAAACAATATTTACCATTCGACTATAGTTGTCGTTTCACCGTTGCCGCAACAGTAGCAAATAAGACTAGCGCCAATGACCTATAGTTGCCTTGGTCGGTGGCAATTTCACTATACTCGCCAGTGAACTATAGTCACCGTTGACCTACAGTTGATTAGGAAATATTTGTCATTTATCTATCTGTACCGTTGGACTATAGTTGCAATTAAACTATAGTCGCGGTTTCGGTTGCCGTTCGACCACAGTCGCTAATAGACTATTCCGTGTAGTTCGGAGTGCTCTAGTCGCCGTTGGGTTATACTCGCCGATGAACTATAGTTGCCATTGTATTTAACTTTATCGACTGGAACGTTTACAAAATAACAAAATCCCGAGCGAAAACAAACCTAATTACACGGAAACATCTTTTAAATAATAAAAAAAATTAATTACAAAATGTTTCATCGAAATGATATCGCGACGCGAAATCGATCACTGATCGTCGGGAGCGAGCACTTCTATGCTGCTTCCGCTGCGACTATTTCCCTCGAAATCGTCCAGCCGTTTGGCGAATCCGGGGCCGCCTTTGACCGGCGACAGCAACGAGGCTGCGGGACGGATGGGCGCCGAGTCGCGGAATGGTCGAAATCCCAGATAATCGCAAATGTGACTCGGCAATTTATCTTGAGTCGCGGCCAACTGATGGTAAATGCCTTCGGCGATTTTTAATATCTCTTCCAAGTTCAAACACATCGACAAATCGTTCACGTGCTGCAAAAAAGCGAACGAGCCAGTGCGGAAATTTGCTCGTTAGATCGACTCGACGAACCTTTAAAATTTCAGTGAATCCGAATTTATTTTCGATGATCATCTCTTTCTGTTGTTCCAAGATGGCCAAACAGATTAGCAAGTGAAAATTCTTGCACGGCAATTCCGTCCAAAAGACCTCGAAAAACAGAAAAATATTACGATACGTCTACGTCGTCCATCGGCGAAGGACTATAGCGACGCTCGGGATGGCTTAAAGATCGTCGAGAAACGATTCGTAGCTCGATAACAACGCAGTCAGTGAGAACATTTGTTTTAGAAACACTCCTTCGTTCCAATTTACCTCCCAAAGTTTCATGATATCGGCGAACGAGAATTCTCTTTTAAACAAAACCAAAATCCAACGAAAACAAAAATACATATTATCCGAATCGTGGCTTTCTGAAAATAACAATTTTAGTTATTTTACTACTCGAATTCTCGACTTCTAGTCGAGCGCTCACCTAGATAATTGGCGAGGTGCGGATTGACGACGATCAATAAATCTCGCAATTGCATGAGTTGGGATTTAATCGATTTTTGATCCATTTCGAAATTGTTGTGCTGAAAACGAACAAAAACGAAGAAGCAAAATTTCAGTCGTGGCCAGTGAAAATTGAAGAACATTTCTTGTTACCACTTTGTTCATGAATCCTACGAAAGCCCAAAAACTGTCCACTTCATTTTCCATGATGACCATCAAAGGCGACAGAAGATCAGACATGCCCTGGACGTATCCTGTACATAAATGGTAACTACAGTCGGAACGATAGTTCAATCTACAGTCGTCGACGATAACTCTAACGATGAACACGCTCGCGAGCCGTTTAGTAGCGCGGTTCGGGCATGTTTTTTGTTTTATTACCTACCTAAATCGAAATTGTACATCAGGTACGTCATGAGCACGTCGTACAGCGAAGACACGTGCGTGTTGTTATCGCCTTCGAAGAATTTATGATTTCGATCGGTTCTCGCCACATCCTTATCTAAAAAACAAAAAAACGCGTAGCTAGCGACACTGTGGAGACGAAAACGTGAATCATTAAAAAAACAGGGTACCTATCAACGCTTTTCTATCGCGAAAATCGCCGAAACGCGATTCTTGATCGTCATCGATAGTTTTCCATTGTAATTTTATCTTGTAATAAGCGTCTTTATTGCGCCTGAACATCAATTCACGTTCGGCGGTAGTCGACGAAGCGTCGTAGACGTTCAATAAAAATTTCCAAACTTCGCAACGAATTTCCGAAGCGACGCCCTTAAAAAAGACGCGCGACTCTGAAGCTCTACAGTTCAAAATTCAAAATACAACTATGGTTCGACGGCCAGCGCCCTAAAATGTGCGAACGACGACAAAAATGTTTTTTACTCCTCGAAAGATTCTTGATTTCAAATCCCTAACGTTGTTCAGCGAACCGTCGTCGTTGACGAATTTCGACCATTCCTCCTTGGACAGAGGCTCGTCTCGACTAACCGTCGGCCTCTCGGGTAACGCGTACTGTAGATAAAAAACCGGATGTTCGGGTAAGTTTTATGATCTTACGAAAACAAAAAATGTTCACTGTCAATTTACTTTCGTGACGAATTCGAAACCGGCCGGGTCGTGAGTGACGTGCAAATTTTCGCTGTCCTCGGCCTTTTTCAGTTCCAGCAGACTTTTGATGGTGTCCCGCTGTTCGTCGGTGTCCACTTCCTGCATGTCCAGCAATGCTGGGACGAGGCGATCTTGGAGGAAATTCGTCACTTTGCCGAATCCAGTCAGCGCCGTGTCGTACGGATTCGTCCACAATTTCTGCGAAAAAAGTAAAACTATAGTTGCATTTAAGTTACAGTTACCTACATCGGACGGAACTATAGTCGTCGGAAAGCTAGTCTTACATAAACTACAGTCTCATAGCGAGCAATTATAGTCGCTTCGTCTACCGTTAGAAAATGCTGGGAATAGTTCTCTTTGAACAGCATATCGACCGATTGTTGCAACGCTTCGGCTTTGTCGTCCGTGAGCAAAATTAAATTATTTTCCTTGGCGGATCTAAAGGGAAACGAGAAAAAACAAATTTCGCGCGCTAGCCAGTGCACTTCCGGCGCGCGTAAACCTCTTCAACGAGCAATATTTTTGAAGAATCGACACGAAATCGTTGCAGCCCCCCATTCGAAAGGACAGCGGCGAATAATTCGTCCCATCTTTCGCTATGAATTTCACCGAAGCGTCCGTCGGCGAATTTTCGCCGTGCATTATGAAACTACGTAAATCTTGCAAATGTAGATTGATTCGTATTTTTTTCAAAAACTGAACGGCTTTAACGTCGACGTTATCTAGTTGGATAAGAAAAAAACAAAAAAGCATTATAGAAAAACACGAAACGCGCGAGAATTACGTACTTTTCGAGCATTTACCTGTTCCGTTGTTGAACGACACCGAGTCCGTCATCACCCAATCGTTCGGCGTTTCTTCCAACGGCGACAGATTTTCCAACGGGTTCCATTCGATAAAAACGCCGAAACGCTACAAACGGGCGAAAAAAAACAAATTTTACGACCGGCTAACAAGTTTTCTCGACTAAAATCAACTATAGTCCGTTTGAAATTACAGACAATTTAAGTAATAATTTCTACTTTTTCTACGACCGACAAAATTCCGGGAATATCGCTCGACGTTCCGACGCCGTCGGTGGCGCGGGCGCAAACGCCGGGCAAATCGAAAACCACCTCGAAAAAGAAAAATGCTCGTAAACCACTCGGAAAACAAAATTTACGCCTTTTTCCGTAAGTTTCGCTTACTCGCTCGGATAACGACGATAAAGACATAATTCGCGTCCCGTCGATTATGTTACCGGGCAAAATTAACTAACTCTCAAAAAGGAGTCGTTACGACGCTCGTTCGAAAAATCAGCTGATGCGCGCAACTATGTTAAATACGTGTAAAGCGCCCGTAAAACGCATCATCGCGACGCGTCCCGCGTCGGTTTTGCTGTTTTTCTCGATCGGACTGATTTCATTGCTTTTTTAGTAAAAAAATTAGAAAGCGAACGAATCGAGACGATGACGTCGCACCACGGTCATTCTCACGAGCACGGAGGTCATTCTCGCGGCGATGGAGATGAACCCCGGGGCGCCGTGCTGTCCTCGGTCGCCGACGCCCATCGCGAGGCCGCAACGCCGTTGGACGAGGAGCGCGACTCGGATCGGTACACGGACACGGATTCGGAATTCGAAGATTACGAACAGTGCGATTGCGTCGACGAGAACGTCAAAGACGGTCAGTGTCCAGCGCGCTTTACGTTCGAATTTAACTGCATAAGTTGTCGATTTTACGATTTATCGCGACGCAAAACGTAATCGAGCCTTAAAATCGCGCGCGGCTTTATAGTTAGAAATTTGAACGAGATGTTTTCGGAATCCTGGTGATAAGAGGAATCCAATAGTACCTCATTTTTGTCGCCTTTCGCTTAAAAGCAACGAAATCGAGATCTTACTTCGTTGCAGCGTAAAGCTGCGTTTTGAATATTTGTCCAATCTCAGCGGTCGCTCAGTCATTGATTTTGTTGCGATAAGACGAATTCAATGCACTTCTTTTGTTCAACATCAAAATCGAAGATGATAGTTCCAGCGCACTTTATAATAGAATTTAGTTGCGAAAGATGTTGATTTTGCGATTTGTCGTTACGTAAAATCAAATCGACCTGTAGAATTGCAGCATTTACAGTGAGAAGTCGAAGGAAATATTTTTGGAATCCTGCCGACAGGAGGAATCTAATGGTATATCATTCGTTATCCTATCTACGGTAGTCATCGCACTACAGCTTTCGCGAAAGAAAATCCAGAAATCCGACTTCTTTTACAGCATCAAGCTGCGTTTCTGTAAATCGTCGACGGTTGCAAAGTCGAGCGACGCATCGTTTGAAATCAATGCGAGAAAACTAATCCATTAACCCTCATTCTTGATCGCATCGATTTCTCACTTTCATGAAATCGACAAATCAGATTTCCTTCGACGTTTCGGATAAATCAACAATTGTAACATAGAGTCGTGTAATATATCGTTGAATTCGTCGCGATGAGACGACGACGACGACGACGACGACACGTATGTTATTTCTCTATCACTGTCTAAAATTCTCGATCCTCGTTTAGATAAAATCCCGTACATCACCGTCTACGACTCGAAAGAGGAGGAAGAAAAACGCGGATATTTCATTCCGTCCAAGGCGATCAAAGCGTCGATCGTGTCGTTTCAAAAAGATACCGACAGAAGTATTCACCTTTTGAGTCCGTACCTGTAAGAATTTCTCGTTTTTCAATCGACTATCCGAGCGATTACCATCGCTAACTGACTGTATTATCTTCGAGGTATACCATTAACCTCGAACACGGTCCGTTCAAATGGACGATCGAAAAACGATACACGGACTTTCAAAATTTACACAATCATTTGGTGATGTTTCGAGCCGCTCAAAAACTCTCAGCGCCAATCAAAAAGTATTTGCTAAATTTATAGGCCATTTTTTTGCGTGACGTCACTGTCTATTTTTCATCGAGTTCGTTAGATACGTTCGAGTCGATATCTAGTTTCAGGGTGACGTCACCGTCTAGTTTCCCTATGACATCGCTGGCTAATTCTTAATTTTTAGATTGAGACCTCGTCGAAATCGTACGCCCAGACCAGCCGTCCTCTCGTTTAATCAATCCGAAGGCTTGCAAGAAAGTCATCTTCAGTCGCCGTTAATCCGACGGCCGTCGGCGGGCGTGGATACCACGGATCAGCGACGAGATTCGAAAGTGGACGGCGACATTCGGATCCTCCAGCGACGAGCCACGCAACAAGCGAGCGATCCGAGAGCTCCTATCGCTTCGTTCGAATCGCCTAAGGCCTCGATTCTGTCGCCGAAGACCGACTTCCGAGCCGAAACGTCGATCATGACCGGAGAATCCGCGGCTAAAATCGTATCCTCGCCGAAGTCCGATACGTCCGACGGCGAGCGACGAGGCAGTCCGAGGAAGAGAGCGCATAAAATGCCCAAGTTTCCGTTCGTTCCGGACTCGTTGGTCGGCGAGGATAACATCGAAGCTAGACGGGTAACGAAACGGCGCTGTCTAAGCGGCTATAGTTACGAAGAGACTATAGTTGCAATCTACACTTCTATTGTAGGACGATCTACAAAACTACCTCGACGGTATTTTGCATATTCCGTCGTTGCGCAATCACAAAGAAACTGTAAGCGACTGTCTCGAACAGTTTTTACTTTTACTAGAAATTTGTTTCTTTCGCTACTTTTTCCTCAGAAATGCGTTTCTACCGCAACTTTTGCTTCAGGCCGAGTTTCTCGAAGTTAGTCGACTGTCTTTCGTCAACAACCTCGGCTACAAACGAAAAGAGGGACTGGTCAAGAAAAGACCGGGCGGTCGCCACGACACGCCGACGGTTCGACTTTACTGTCGCGAACATTGCGGGAAGTGGAACAAAAGGTTGACGGATAGTTGAATTTCGAAACAAATTTTCTTCACCGGCTATCACGTTTCAGGTGGCTCGTGGTCAAGGACAGCTTCATCTCGTACATCAATCCGCACACGAATCTTGTTCGCGAAGTGATGCTGTTCGACAGCGACTTCGAAGCACTGACCAGCGGCTATCTGATCGAAGGCGTCAACCACGGAGTCGAATTCAAAAACTACAGCAGGTGATCGAGTAGACGACGAGTTTTTTGTTTTTCTAACGCTCTCTCTAATTCCTGTAGAGATTTGGTAATCAAAGCCGAGAACGATCAGGAGGCCGAACAGTGGAAACGCGAAGTCGACCACGTTTTGGAAACGAAAGGGAAAATTTGGAAAGAAGTTTCGCAGTTCGGCTCATTTTTTCCGGTCCGTCCGCATTCGTACGCTCAATGGTAATTTTAAAAACAAATTTCTTCACCGGCTATAGCAATCGAAGCTCGCGCGCAACTGTAGACGGTTCCGAATTTCGACCCCGAATTCAACTTTACTTGCAACTGCGCGACTGGCGACAGTTTTTTCGCTTTTCAGGTTCGTAGACGGTAAACTAATGATGGACCACGCCGCCATGATGATGGACTTGGCCAAGGAGGAGATCTTCATCACCGACTGGTTCCTGTCGCCGGAACTCTTCCTCCGTCGACCGCCGTCCAAGGGCAGCAAGTGGCAACTGATGGAGATACTGAATCGAAAGGCCAAACAAGGCGTCAAGGTCTTCGTCCTTCTGTACAAGGAAGTGGAAATGGTGCTGGGCATCGGCAGCGGCCGCGCCAAGCAAGTGCTGATGGCGTTGGACCCCAACATTTTAGTTATCCGGCATCCGGAAACTGTGCCCATACCGACGATGTGGGCGCATCACGAAAAGATCATCGTCGTCGATCAGAATATCGCATTCATCGGCGGAATCGATTTGTGCTTCGGTCGATGGGACGATTTCAGGCATAAGTAAATAATTAGCCAGCAACTATAGAATCTACAGTTGCGTGGAACTATAGTCGGCGCCGTAGTTACGAAAGAGCTATAGTTGCGAACGAACCGCACTCGCTCGAGAACTATAGTCGTACGTGAACTGTAGTCACTGGCTTTCGCACCGCAGATTAACGGATGTGGGACCCGAGAAGCTGCACACCGAGGAGTCCATGGGTGGCATGGTCCGTCGCCCGATTACGACCATGGACGACATCGAGGCCAAGGCCGAAATTATGCCCCTGCAAACAGAAGAGGACACGTTGCCGACCGACGGCGAAGAATTGGCCACCGGCGAAGGTGTCGAGTTCACCGAAACGCCGCCGTTGATCGTGAAGGCCGTCCACGATGGACGTAGCCCGAGGGAGAAATCGCCCCCGAACTCCCAGTGGAAACTGTCGACGAAGCGCAGTCGGGACGCGGGCAACGGCGAACCGCCCGGGGCGGTCGACGCTTTACCATCTGTCGAATCGGCGTCCGCTCGATGGTCGTCCGTCCAAGCTAAGGTACTGTCCGAAATTCACGAGCCGGCCGCCGTCGTACTGCCCACCGGTGCCGGTGATCCGATGGCAGTCAAGAAACGGGATTTGGCGGAAATCGTCAAGAAGGTGACGCGTTTCGAGCGATTCGAGTTTGATTTTTTGTTTTCTCAACGCGTTTATTGTTCAGTATCAAGAATACGTCGACAGCGGAAAGGCTAAACAGAAAAAACTCAAAGAGAACACGCCGCCGATGCAAAGAAAGAAGAACAAATTAAAATCGGTAAATTATTTCCTGATTCATCACTATTTTTGTGTTGATGATTCATCGCTGACGACGGCGGATGATTCGTAGCTGTTTTAATTACTGATTCATCTGTCAATCTTTATTGTTGATTCGTCGCTTTCTTTGATTGATCATCGCTTGTCCGAAATCGTTGATTCATCGGTGTTTATTTTTGTTGAATTTATCGCAGGCGCTCGATAAATGGAAGGCGAAAGCTCATCGAGCTGACGAAGAGGACGAAATCTACAAGGAATACGAACGAATGATGTAAGACGCGAAGCCTATTCGGCTACTTAGACGACTCGTTTTTAGTTGCATCGTCGCATTTACAGTTCCGTCGAGTTTCGAGAAAGTCAATTGGACAGCGACGACGGGCGCGGTATGCTTTGGATAGGGAAGGATTATGTTAATTTTATCTATAAAGACGTCATCGACCTCGAGCACGCCTACTGCGGTAAGATTACAGTTGATTTTTAGCCAACTATAGTTTCCGCGCCGCGAGTTGTTCACTATAGATCGCTCGTAACTATAATTCTGGAGGAACTATTGTTGTTTAGATTTCGTCAATCGAGATCAAATTCCTCGTCTACCGTGGCACGACATATCGTCCGTGGTGTACGGTAGCGCGGCCCGAGACGCGGGTCGCCATTTCGTTCAACGATGGAATCAAATTAAAGTCAGTCGCCGTCTTTTCGGCTAGTGCAAGTTTTTGCTGGTTGAGCGCGATTTTTAGGTGGAAAAGTTCAAATACGACGACACGTATCCCTTTTTGGTTCCTAAATCGTACGACAACGTTCAAATACCCAACATTTTTCGACGAATGTCTTTGCGTTGTACGGCGCAGGTATAGATCGAGAATGGTCTTAGACAGTAAAAAATTTTCCACTATAGACCGTTAGGAGTCTTCGACTATAGACCGCTAATGGCAAATAGTAAAAGCAACTGTAGACTAGTACGAACACCGAGGCAGCGATTTTCGGGTTGATTTTTTTGTTTTTCAGGTGCTAAGAAGCGGCAGTCTTTGGTCGTGCGGTATCAACTGTAGAAACGAGAGTATCCATCAAGCTTACATTCACATGATAACCAACTCTGAGCATTACATTTATATCGAGGTAAATATGCGTGTCAGTCGTTTCATTTTTGTGCGCAGTTCTGAAGATGTGAAACAAAATTTCGATCGTTGCAGAATCAATTCTTTATCAGCATGATCAACAGCAGCGACGTGTCCAACCTGATATGCAAAA
>JAQGBA010001242.1:0-17133 GCA_034698125.1 Prionchulus punctatus | reverse complement strand
CCAACTGTAAAGCTGGATTTCAGTTTATGGGAATGGTTCTTTAGAATTGCAGACATGCTTCAGGAAAAAGCAGGCCACGAAATAAGAGCCAAAGCATTGTGGAATTTACAGTAAAAATAAAAATTCCTTTCATGAACGCTATCACTCTGAAAATACTGTTTTTTTGTAAGTTTGTTGGAAGGATTCATTTCGAAAGCTGATGCTGATAGAAAGTTATCATCATGTAACGAACCGACACTTCTGCTTCGATTTAGCGATAATAATTTGAGCAGCGTTAGCGCTGTTGTGCTTAAGGGTATAATTCACGTTTCAGAATTTATTTTATTTAGATGACGGACAATGTTTTTATTCATTTAGCCGATCGCGAAGTCGATCATTTGGCACCTTTTAAAAACAAGGACGATATCACAGATCGAATGTCGTTGCCCACTTTGGTTCTTCGATGCGAAGAATTGGAAGATATCAATTTTGTGTATCCGAATCGGCCGAAGAAATTAATCGAGGATCAAATCCCTCAACCGAAACAACCTTCGACAACGATCGCCATGAGAGAAGGATACACCAGCTGTACAATCAAAATGATCAACGAGGGAAAACTGCCAAAGCCCCCAAGGTTTATTTTGGCGTGCCCATGATTTCTGTTCACATTCTTAATAAAATAAATAGAAAACCTGTTTAGAAAACCATCCGATGTTCCGCCCAATACTCCTGGAAATAATTACAACATCGAATCGCCAATTACGGCGTCAATATATTCACCGAATCCCGTGAATTCACCCCCAATTCAAACTGCACTATCACCACCATTTTACGAGCAACAGTTGTAAGTTCAGGTCGTTCTTTTCTTCCGCCGTTTCAATTTTTTTCAAACGATTGCTTTTAGTCAAATTCCGACAGTGCAATCTAAGAAATTGCGCCTTGTGACGTAACCTAAAATTTAACTCTATAATTATACTTTAGTTTGGACATTTCCAGTTTTCGCACCAATAACTCTGGTAGCAATCCTTACAACCAAGGCATGGCAACAATGATTAGTCCACAATTTGATGTAGCAAATTTCGTCGACAATAATTTCAATCAAGGAACAATGCCTAGCAATAATCTTCCATTCCTTGACAGTAACGAGGACACGAACATGTTCGAGTAAGTAAGGTACATGATTGTGCAAATTAATCGTTGTTTCGGATTTTTCTAAAGTTTCAATTGTTTTTTTATGTACAGTTCGGATATGATCGAAGTTATATATCAGGGTTTAGAAAAATACGAACGTTCTGAAAGCCAATTTAATGTTGGAGAGTAAAAAATGTTTCAAGATTTGGGACAGTAAATGTATTTACAGTCATGTATGAAATGTATTTTCGATTTCTTCTATCTGTTCTACTATTGTTTGATATTTCAGAAAGAATAAATCTTAATTTTGTTTAATTTTCTTGCTTTAACAGTGTAAATAATATTTGCGTAAAAACATGAAGCCGTCAAGAAGAATAATGGGCCATGCATTCTTTCGGCAATAAAGTTTTCAAAATATGCAATGCTTTGTATTTTGAATTCCCTTTAATAGTATAAACGACGCTTTAATTCGCAAGTCTAATTAAAAATATTGTAGCATTAGCAAGACACAATAATTATACAAGTTTTAAAAGTTACTTCTTTACACTAATCACAACTAATAATTTAGTCAGTGAGGACAGTTGGTTAGTTTTTGTTTCTCTTATTTGCATTTGTGCCGAGAATGGCTAACGACGTTGCTACTTATTTTCCACCCATCCATGAGTATCTTCACATGTAAGGCGAAGATTTTGTTAGTCAGTTTTTTAGTTTAAAACATCATTTTCAGGCACACTTCCGGCGATAAATTTTACTTCGAACCACGTAACTCCGACGGAAATCAAATAGAAAACGAAAATTCGTGTTTAGTTATCGATCGGAAGAGTAACGCAATTTCAGTTCAATGTATTAGTTGTTTACCATTTGTTCTTTGTTATTGTTTTTGCGAAGAACGTTTCTTGTTTTAGTGCGAAATGTAGTGCCACAGTACGTGGAAATGAGGAAAATCTTGGGAATTTTTGGTATCATTCGTTTGGTTACTGGTCAGTAACGATTTTATGAACATTTCTCAAGGGTTTTTTGATCAAATTTCATTTAGGTGCGCACATTATTGTAATTACGAAACGTCTTAAAATTGGTGAAATCAATGGCGAAAGCATTTACAAGGTCGAACAAACGGAAATTATTCCATGTGCTATGTCAGTTCAAAGTTTTACGGAAGAAGAAGTAAAGCGCAGAAAAGTAAAGTTTTTAGAATGCACAAATAATTTATTTTAATATTTTAGACAAAAGAAAACGACGTTTTTCGCTCAATGATTCAAACCGTACTAGAATTTGACTCGTTTTACTTTTCGACCAGTTTCGACGTAACTCATACACTTCAACGATTGCAAAATACTGCTGATAGTTTTTATTCACAACCGATCTTCGACAGAGTAAGAAAACATTTCCAAAGCTTTTCATCTAGCAGCATAATTTGTGTCACAATCGCTTTGGTTTCAGCCAAAGCGGTCTGGTGCTCATTATGTCACACTTTTTGATTTTTCAGGCTGATAAACGATTCGTTTGGAATGAGCACATGGTGGAGAAATTCATCGACGTAGCTGACGTAAAAATTGATTATTTATCGAGTTCGGTTAGTTATAAACAATTATCTTTTACCTTTAAGGCGAAGCGTTTCGTATTGCCTATTATGTACGGGTTCATTGATGTTAAATCTTGTCAAATTGGTGAAAAATCGTTTCGATTATCGCTTTTATCTCGTCGCAGTTGTTTAAACGCCGGTGTTCGATTTCAAAAACGAGGCCTTGATCAATATGGTAACGCTGCAAATTTTGTCGAAACTGAACAAATCATAGAATTTTCAGAAGCGATGACGTCGTTTGTACAAGTACATTACAAGTCAATTTTAGTTTCAATTATGAAAATTCTGCAAAGAAAATTTTATGAATCCATAAAACTTAGCCCCCACTATTTGAAATTGTGCAACTACTGCTTGATTTGGTTTAAATTTTTGCAGGTCCGTGGTTCGATTCCTTTGTTTTGGACGCAAAAACCCAATTTACGTTTCATTCCAAGACCGAAAATCGTCGAAAATGTCGATAATGTTAGCGGTTTTAAGAAACATTTGGAAGATCTTGTATTTTATTATAAAAAAGTTTGCTGCATCAATTTGGTTGACAATAAAGGACACGAGAAAAAATTACGCGACAGTATGATTTATCTATGCGAAAAGCATGCTCAGAAGAAGAATGTTCAGTAAACAAAAAAGTCGAAATTAGCATCATTAAGTTCATTTTAAATTTCTTTTCAAAACTTTAGATTGATCAATTTCGATTTTCACCACGAATGTAAACTTATGAATTGGAGTAAAGTGTACGATTTTATCGACTCAATGGACAAAAAAATTACCGAATTCGGGTTTGTCGAAGCAAATTTCGTGCTCGACAGTTTCATGTTCGAGGATGATTTTTATTGCTAGATTTTACATCGGACGACGTATCGACGAAGGATGTCGCGAGGCTAAAAAACAAGAAGGCGTATTTCGAACGAATTGCATTGATTGTTTGGATCGAACTAACGTCGTACAAAGTTTTCTTGCTAGACGATCATTAGAATATCAGTTGAAAGTAAAAACTTACTCATTTGATGGACGATTGCAACTTATTGACTTTGTTTTCAGTTTTTTAAAGTCATAAAAGACATCGACACCATTGATGATTTTCCGTCGTTCGACTTTGTGCACAGAAATAGTAAAGTTTTTCGAATCTTATTTTATTGGTTACATTAATAATGCACGCCATATCGTTTCAGTATGGGCTGATAACGGCGATTTTATGAGCACTCAATATGCAGGAACTCAAGCCTTGAAAGGCGATTTCACGAGGTAAGTTCGTCGGTTGGAAAGAGTACTCGTAGTTTTCAGTAACTTCCAAATTTCTGTCGCTCAGGAGCGGATATCGAACGTACATGGGTTACGTAAACGACGGGAAAAACGTTTTAACACGATGGTTCGTGAACAATTTTCGAGACGGATTTCGACAGGACGCGATAGATCTTTGGTTGGGACGAGTCACCTTAGAGGAACAACCGAAATACAACTTAAAATACAGTTTGACAAAATCAGAATTAAGACATTACGTACGTTTCGATTTAAATGACTTAATTTGTTATCAGCCTTCATAATTTTTTATTTTATTGAAGGTGTACGGAATGTTCATTACATTATTTTCCCTTCTAATGTTGTACATTTTCATGCGACAAAGTAAGTGAAAAGTATCTAACGAAGCAAGAACCGATTTCACGTTTTACTCTTTGTTATAGGTATCGATTGGCATTACGGTTTCATATTTTTAATTACATTCGTCATCATGTTCGTTTACATGTGGCGAAACGGCGAAAAACTAGCCGATCGTCCGAGGTTGAGCCATCCGAAGCAATAATGCAAAATGCTGTTAATTTTTTTGTAATTATAAATTTGTTCTCAAAGCTGCACCGATTTTGGTATTTTTTGTATTGTATTATATTTTACGTGACATTTTTGAATGTAAACTTTTGGACATAAATAATTATTTTATTCACATTTTAAACACAAAATCACGTTTGAAAAATTACTCCTGAGTGTGAAAGATATTTTTGCCTTCTTACGAACATATGTACAGCAATAAACGCGCAAAAAATTTCACTTCAGAAAACACTAAGTTGGGCAGTATTATAAACGAAAATACAAAGAAAAATGTTACACTTCACGTGCAAAAAATTCCTTAACGAGCACGCTTTTTTAATTCAAACTTCCTCGGCAATTATGCGCGCCGCAATTGCAAGGTATTTTAACGTCTTCGAATGGAAATTTGTAATCGTAAGTTATTTCTTCACCTTTGGCAATCAGCTGTTTGGAATAAATTACGATTCGTTTTTCGCCGTCCAAACTGATAATTTTAGCGTAACAACTCGGCTAAAAGTGACAAAAACCGAAAAAACTTAAAACTAACAAAAAATTATTGAACAATTTAAAAAATTTATAATATGACTTACGTTGCAACTATGATTGATAAATCGAGCGACTGCTCCCCGTTTAGTGGCGTCGATAACCATTTCGTTGTCGATTCGAAACAAATAGGAACTTCCGATTCCTTTTTTCTCGTAGTTATTCTCGCGTTTTTCGGCAACGACTAATCGAACTTTTTCACCGACGTATTCGATAATCATTTCGTCTTGACCGATGTCTTCCAAAGCGAATAAACCCCAGCCGTGAATGTTTGATCGAGAAAATCTGATCAATTTTTTGCGATACTGGAAAACAAAAAACGTGCAGTTCAGAATGAATTTTGAGGCAGTAATTCGACTTCATACCTTCAACTGGTTAAATTTCAGGAAATCCGCGTCGCCCAACGTCGTCAATAAGCGTCTTTGATTCGATCGTGCTTCGCGTGACAATTGAGCTTGTTGTTTCGCAGCTTGATCGCTAGCCTAAAAATAAAGGAACCGGAAAATAATTTATGTTTTCAGGTTGAGATTTTTGGTTCGAAAAAGAATACATGAGAACTCGACGGTAAAACAGCGTCATCGTTGGCTTGGCGAGTTGCCTTCGTAAACGTTTTCTTGATTTTTCCAGACGGTCGGTAAAATCCTTCGGATCGGGCGCATCCGGTCGTGTGAACGTAGAAATCGTCGGTAGCGGCTACTCGACGTTTTTTGGCAGGGGATGAAACGGTTGGAACGCTAAAAAGATACAGAAAAGTAACAAATAATATCTGAAAAATGGTCTATTCGTGAACTTCTTACTGCGATGTCCAGTGACTTTGTGCCAGAAACGGTACGGCTGTGATGCTTTCGGACATCATCGCGTTATACGCTCGTTTCATAAAATTCACATCTTCTTCGTCGATACCGTTCGACAAAAAGTCGTATAAAATTTTCATTTCTTGAAAAGCATCGCGTGGTTTGAACAAAATTTCCGGTTTCGATGGTATTATCGGCGGTACGACAGCGCGAGATTTGGCAGCAGCCTTTTTCGATAATTTTAAAGCTACTTTTTCCGGAGAATCTTTGAGTAGAGTCGCACGTTTCATTTTCAACAATTCCGAACAAACCACGGGGTCTTTTTTCGACGGACGACCGCGTTTCGGCGGCGTAATCGGTTTCAACGTCGATATATCCGTTTTGGATTCTTGTTGAGGTTTCGGCGGTTGATTTTCAGTCGGAGGACTCGGATAGAAATAACAATGATCGTGAACAGTCGGCGAGTAGATATCGGTGACGTCAATCGACATGCAATCGACGGCTTCTTCATCGATGCGCCGATAAGTTGTGTTACTAATATCAGCGACTAACTTTTCCATTTCTTCAACATTTTCTGCGTAAACGCCGAATTGGGTAGGACTTCTGTCGCGGCAAGTGCGTTCGAACGAAGAACTAGAGAAAACAAATGCATTTTCAAGTTACATACTTTAGACAATATCGCGCAACATTTTCACACGCTACCGCGTGGGACCGGAAGCGATTTTGTGAAAAGAAATGTGTAGATTACTTTTTTTGCGCGCGGTCGTTTAATTTTGTGACATTTTTGGTTTCATTTTCAATGTCGCTGTCGCTGCTTTGGTCGTCGCTATCAACTCCGTCGCTGCTGTTGCTATTGCTATCAGACTCGTCGGATTTTGATGTTTCGTCTTCGCTCGATTTGTTGGTTTTATTTTCGTCGTCGCTATCGTTCGAAACAGTCGATTTTGATTTTTCACTTCCGTTCGGCGACGATTGACGTCGCAATTTCGGATCTCGAATAGCCGTCTTTGCCGTCGTGTCGTTAACGTCTTCCGAATCGGAACTGACGACGACGAAACATTCTTTCAGTTGAACTCCTTTTTTCCGATCGCTTTCTTCGATTGAACTCTGCGACGTACGACTCTTTCTGCCTTCATTTTCGTCGTTGTCGCTGTCGCTTTCAGCCGACGAATCGTCGTTGCGAGATTTCGAAGACTCAGACGATGAACTCGACGCATAACGTAATCGACGCGAAATGGACGATTTTTGGTCTCGAGAACTTCGTTCATCGTCGTGACGACGACGCTGAGCAGTCTGTGGAGGAGGAACTTTACGCTAAAACGGAAAACGTAATTTGAATTTGAGGACTACGCCAAACGACTATAACTGCCATTCGAATAGTTGCATTACGATTATAGAAGAAATGTAATTACTTTAAAAGACGGTAATTTAGGAAGAGTAGCACGTAATCCAAAACCAAACAATCGCGTCAGGTCGCTGCCGCTATTGGAACAAGCCAGGCCGGCGTTATTTTCGTTAACAAAAAGTCTACTCAACGAATTCGTCACATTTGTCGTCGCGGTTGTCGACGATGACGATACATGCGACGTCGACGTGTCATCTTGTTCGGCTTTCGGCTTTAAAATCTGGAAAAAAGTTGAAGTTGTTTCGTATGCAAGTAATATAACTCTGAAGCATTTCTTCGTCAACTTACTTCGTTTACTTTATCCTGTTTCGAAAACCACGAATCTAAAATTTGAAACGCCGAATTCTCGATCAAACGTTTCGAAATGTCTTTATGTAGTACGCCTTTCAAATCTTTAACAACATCCGTACAACTTTTATTCGCCAATCGCTTAATAACCTTGAACATGGAAACGAATGAAACGAAAAAATTATCAATACGCTGCAGAAAAAAAAATTTACTTGTGGATCGTTGAAATCAATCGATACGCCGCCGGCTGGTTTATCGGCTTCGTAAGGAGTTTGGGCGTATTGTGGAAATGTTTGTTGCCACATTGGCATTTGCTGAGCACCGGGGGGCATACCGTACGGATTCATCATATTGGCGTACATCATGGCGGCGTACATATTTGGATCGCACATCGCCGGATTGTAGTTCGGCGGATAAGCGCCGTACGCCGACATTGGCAAAGTCGGTACCGGAGGGACATCGAAAAAGAAACATACAATGAAGCTTTTGCTATAAACGCGTTTAAATCAATTGTATTTATGTTTATGTTACTTGAACATTTTTGCGTCTGATCGGCGCTAAATTCGTTTCTGCTCGTCGGTCGACTCTGACCAGACGATAAACTCATTCGATCGTCGTCGTCGTTTGTTTCATTTCTCTCGATCGCTTTCGACGAAGCGCCCTCGATCGACGGTTCGTCTTGCAACGGTGTTCCGACGCCGTCGATCGAAATTTTATTGTCGCCGCGTAAAATGTTTTGAATACGTTTTTCCAGCGTACTCGACAACCGAACGCCGTCCAGTTTCTTTCCGTCGTTGGCGGCCGTGAAGGTTTTCTTGAAATTCGGCAATGGTTCATCGACGAGCGGCGTACCCGAACCGGCGGAACCGATTTCGGGACTAATATGCTTCTTTCGGGTATTCGTTCTTAAATCGGCTCGCTTCTCTTTGAAAACTTCTCGCACAATATGTTTCGGCTCGTCGCGACGTTTCCGCGATCGATTTCGTCTACGCGCTCGAGTCGAGGACGAACTAGAGGAAATATCCGACACGTCATCTCTTTCTAAATTCGTCATTTTTTCCGAGTGATGATCGTGTCTCGACGAAGTACGATGATCAGAACGTTTGCGACGACCTTTTGCGTGCGGCACCGCGGCCGATTCGCCTTCGGACAAACTAGAATATCGTAAATGGACGCTTGAATTATTGCTCGAGACTGTACTCGAACGTCGTCGTCTTGAATGCGAACGATTTTTACGCGGATCTTTCGTCGACGAATACTTTTTAGAATTTAAATAATGAAACTCATCGTCATCGTCTTCTGTGGAACTAATGGCTTCCAGTTTATCGACGCCGATCGCGTTTCCATCGCTTTCCTTCGAAAACGGAATTCGTTGGCATAGCTTTCGAGTAACGCATTTGTATTCTTCGATTTCGTCGACGAAATTCGCCGACGTCGACGGATTTTTTTCGTGTCCATCGACGACGATTCGTTTATCGTCGACGTTCGTCGACAACTGTTGAACGCCTAACTGTGGCGGACATCCTAATTTCTTTCGGTGATAATATTCTTCATATTCGACAATCGGCTCATGTTTTGCGTTTCGTGATTCGAATTCGTTGTCGTTTTTCGTATCCACTTTTTCTGCGCTTCGTCTTAGTAAGTCTTTGGTGTCTTTAGCAGCGTTTCGACTTCCGAACCGGTAGGAGTTGTATTTTGGTACGATGGGACTCGATTTCATATGATTATGCCAATTATACAATTTATTACCGAGTTTATTCTTCGGCGGTGTACGCGATCGACGACGATGTTGTTCCAAAGAAGTTACCCGATCTCGACGCGCCGACGTCGAACGATCATCTCGACGTTTCTTTTGACGATCGTCGGCATCGGGCGAACGTTTCCGAAATGACGAATGATTTCGAATGACGGGCGAATGTTTTCGATCGGCGGGCGATCGTTTCCGGTCAATGGGCGGCGAATACTGTCGATCGGCTGACGAACGTTTACGATCGGCGGACGGTGAATGTCGTCGATCGGTGGGCGGCGAATGTCTTCGATTTGCAGGCGAACGTTTTCGTTCGATTGATCGTCGACGCGACGGTGATCGACGAGACATTTTTTTAACGAAACGCTGAGCGTGTTTGTCGATTGAATCCCGAAAATCATCTTTTCTGCTCGAATCGTGCCGGTCTCTCGATCTATTCGAAGCGTTCGACGACGGCCGCGGCTCGGGCGTTCTGTTTCGTTGCTGTTTTTGTCTGCTGTCGAACGATCTCACGCCTCGATCGCAATCACGATTTTGCTGTTTATCATCGTAAAAGTTTCTCGTTCGTTCGCCTTTTTCATCCGCATTATTGTTGGCGTGCGGCGTTTCGGCGACGGGCTGCCACATATTCGGATTCATTTCTAGAGGCGGTTGTTGCTGCGGGTATGGCGGAAAAGTCTGAGGGAACGTAACCGGCCACGGCGCCTGCGGCCACGGAACGCCTTGCGGCCAATAGCCCTGCGGCGTCGGCCACGGATACGCGGGCATAGACGACGGCGGCATACAATTCTGATAAACCTGAGATGGATAACTAGAAGACTGTTGAGAGCTCATAGGGTCTTCAGGTACCGTCACGCACGGCGTCGCTACGGGCGGCGTTTCGGACATTTGCGACAACGGGGCGGACGTCGAACAGCCATTTTTCGTCCGTTTCGATGTCGAAACGTTTTCTTTCACCGATGTGCCGGCACTCGGTTCGTCGCTGATTAAATCCTGTTCCATTTTTGTGACTATTTTACCTAAAATCGTAAAGTTACGAAACGCGAGAAGGTAGGAAAATAACCCGTCGCAAGTACCGAAAGGATCCAAAAAAACTCGAACGCATTTGCCCATGATCGACGTTCCGTCGTATTTTTCGATGCATGCGTTAGCGTATTTCATTTTTTTGAAAACCACGCGGCCGATGCCTAAATGTCGCTTGTCGATCGGATGATAGAAGATTTTCAATTCGTCGTATTCGCCGCATTTTTTGCACAAATCGGCCAAAAACGCGGGACTTATATTGTCGTTCAAATCTGTAAAAGCAACTTCTTTCGGCGGCGGAGCGCCGACATAATTTTCATCTATCTAAAACAAAACAAATTTCAGATGGTTTTTGGATGAAATGCTGGTTAATTTATGAACCTTAAATTGCGGAATCGGAATATCTAATGTTTCGCGTACTACCCACGAATGACGGGGCACAAGGGTTCGGGGGTCCGATAAATGATGAACATTATACGCTATATTCTATAAACAAAGAAAATCGTTCGACACCGGTCCGTAAGTGCGCAAAAAAGCTAAATTTATACGCCTGGCACAACTCCGTCGTATCGGACCAACTTTTGAAGGCCTTTCTTTAAGAAAGGGTCGTGAATTAGTTTCCAGCTTCGTAAATCAGTCATTTGGACTGCATTTTATTCCTAAAAATTTTACCTTGCATTTTCGAAAAATTCAATCAAAATATTCTTTTACAAGTAAATACTTGCGCGAACAAAATTCGAAATTTACTTAAACAATCGATTTCCGGATATTACGTAATACATGGAAATACGTCACAAAATTTACAGAAAGTTGTATAATACGATATACAATTTATGAAATCAAAATTGCGCTCGATAACGCCATCCAACCGCACGGACAAATGCTACAGTAAGTAACTTTTGCGTCAAATCGGGTTGAAATTGCAATACATTTTGAAAAGCAAAGCAATTTATTTGCTATAGAATGAAACTAAAATGTGCTAATCACCATCAGTTTTTTTTTATCTTACAACTTACCCAATAAAAATTTCAATTTTCGTTGATCCATTGTTGGATTACAACGCTTCGTTTAGGTAATGCAGGCATGGTTTGGTTTATTACACAAATAGAATATAAGTGACAATGAGAAATTGCAATTGATCAAAGCACGGGATACAGTTTACATGATATAATAAAATATAATTGGTCAATAACTACTCTTGAAATTGTTAAGTGTATCGGAATTATTGTTTTGTCTAAATCTTTCTTGATGCAGTCAACCCAAATTGCCTTTGGACGTCCACGGCTATTAGCGCCTGAAGGTTGATAAATAAATGCTTTCACTGAAAGTCGATCGTCTGGCATTCGGTACCTTCCCCAGCCATGATAGCCGACATGGCCGGATTCATATCTAGACCTTTTATGAAACCCGGTCACAGATCTGGTCGGCGACCCGGTCTTATAGCCATGGTCGAGACTCTTTAGTGAAATATATTCACATATACAAATATTGAAGTTTCAAAACTGTTAAAATTTGTTGTTTTACTTCAAAACTATTAATCAATGTTTGATAAACAATTACAAATGTGTCTCTAATTACGTTTGCCATCGATATTTCATAATGCGCTGTTTCATTAATTGGGTAAGCATCATCTCAATTAGCTCGTCGCTAGATTATTGATTATTCAACTATTTCAATGATACAAAATTGGAAAGAAATACGTCGGAAATCAGTTAAAGTTTTTGGCTCTCCATCTTTCTGAAAAATTCTGGATAATTAACTGGCGGATTCATCAGTTGAATTTTTGTTCTTGAAGCAATGTTTGTTGCTGACCAAATTGATTTGGTGTAATTGTAAACGTCTTTTCTGCTGTACGGATTCGATCTTTTATTGAGATCGCCGGGAATAGATCGTTTGAAATTCTTATTTCTAGGCATGTGACTTCATCGACCCAATAATTTAGCTTCTTACCATTTAACGTAAATTCCGGAAGACGTTGTACAATCACATTTTTCCGCCGGAACGCCACTAAAAAAAGTCTTGTCGGAATTAACTGAAAGGTCCGTTTTACTAACAACGCTCGCTAAATTATCCAGCAACGTGTGCAATTTATCGGTCGAATCGCAAACAGAACTATGTCGTCAGCAACTTCCAAATGAGATAAGTGTTCGTCTTTCAAATCAATTCCCGATAGACTTAACTTTTCGTTAAACTTTCGAAGGGCTAAAATCTAAAATCAAATTTAACAGGCTCGGTGATAATTTACAACCTTGCGCAAGCTCTCGTTTGATCATAAATGTTGGTGATAATTTGCCATTGATCAGCAGAATAGCACGATTTCAAAATTTCTAGCCAATTTTTGTCAAAGTTCCGCTCCAATAAGGTTTTCCACATTTGGTTTTGAATAGTTTCGTCCCATAACAGGAAGATAGTTCTCTGTTGGACTCGCCAAATCCTCAGTTTGTGCATCTGACCAGGAATTTGCATAAAAAATTCAACAAACATCCTAACGCTAATAAGTGGAAAGGAGACCTGTTGAATGACGCCGAGAAACAAGGCAGACAGTCAGCTTTTCGGCCTGTCGACCCTGCTGCCCAGCAAAATTCATTACCTGCCGTGTTATCACCTGTGCCCCAGCAGAATACTGCAGGCAAGAACGACATGGTAAGTAATGAATTACCGCCAGTATTTACTTGGCATAATCATCTGACAGGCGAAGGTTTGCATAGTCACATGCAAAACCAAGCTAATTATGAGAATCAGATTGGCCACCAGCCAATTCAGTTAGCACGCCGATCAGACCTGTAGTAAATGACCAAGATGACTTACAAAGGTTGCAAAAAGAGAATTTGGATTTAAAGCTCAAAATTTCAATCTTGGAAAAAGAATGGCCTTAATCAAAAGTATGATCAACGGTGGTAAACGAATTCCTGAGCTGAAGATTTATATTTTAAAGCTGAAATAATATATCTTTTATCATTTTTCGAAAATTAGGCATGAATCTCGTCAGATCATTATATGTGAGATAAGTTAGATTGTATTATATTACAACGCTGTATTTTTATTAGTAAAAGCAACTTTACAATAGTATAACGTGTGTCAGGTGAATCACAGCATTTTTAAAACTCCAAAGTTTCAATAATTTTGAAACTGTCTAAAATCTTGATATTGGCTTCTGACTAAAAGATTGGATCCAAGCAAAAGTGATGTGCATGAATTAGGGGAAGGTGGGGCCAAAAATTACACTAAATAATGTCACAAACACAACTTCCCCATGTTGCAATGATTTTTTCTTTGTCATGCATGACATCATTATTGTATGACCACCAATCGCTGGCAAAGATAAAATCTGAACGTTGCCCTTGGCAATGCAAGATTAGATAATGAAATTCGTCGTACAGCGTTATCAGAGCTAAGTGTATTTATGATATCACAAAAAATATAGCCACTGTTGGCGGTGTGTTCAACTTTTTCTTTTGCGGTTTGAACGTTTAACGTTTTGCTCGTTTGCCATTAAAACCACTCGTAAATTCAACACACACAAAAGTATCATGGCCGCCCTCGCCCTCGGTGGGGCCGCTATGACGGCGCTAAAAGCATACGCTGGTAGTGCCACTCAAGCCAGCGCCGAACACGAACAAAAGGACGAGGAGCTGAAATCAAAATTTCACGAAGAATCAAATAGAAATTCAATCGACATTGCTCTGCTTCATCAAGTAAAACTGTTTCGTAATTCCAAATCGATTTTTCACAATACGCAAGCTAAGTTTGGAAGCTAAAAATTTTGTTTGCACCCTTTCTTTCATATAGTTTACAAAATCTACAGGAAGCCAAACATTTATCAATCGATCACGAACGAGCGATCAAACAGCTGTCGATCGATTACGAACGAACGATCAAACAATTGTCCATCGACAACGAAAGAATTATCAACAATGTGCGCGTCGAAAGCGAAAGATCGATCAAAGACTTGTCGATCGAGAACGAAAGACTGAAAAATAAACTGGAGGAGAAAACTGGCGAAATACAACGGTGCGATGGTCAACTAAAGGAAGCAGAAAGAACGATAAAAACGTTGCAAGACGAGTTGAAATCAGAGCGAGATCGCAATAATCAGTTTTGTTGCTGTTTCTAATAGTTTTTTTTTTGAAGTCAGTTAAAAATTGTGATTTTTATTTTTTTGATTGCTTTTCGAAAACAATTGTTTGAGTAGACATGGAATTAAATAAATTAATAATTTTTTTCTGACAATCAATGTATTGATTGATTGTAACTGTGCACTCATGTAGGTCGGTCGGTTTCGTTTTTCGCTCTGTTGAATTCCTTTGATTTTCGTTTTCCCGATTTTCGATGCTCGATACAGTATTCTAAGTCTTCAGGGGCCGTATCGACCAAACTTTCCCCAGGGAATCCCCTAGGCGAATCCCCCGAAATCGTTTTTTATGTTGGGCTTCCCGAAGAAATAGTTTTCCTTCATAAATTTTGGATAAGGATTTAGATTTTATTTTGAAAATACGAACACCCTGTTTTTTTAAAAAATTTTGAAATCCCCTAAAATTCCTGAGGGAAACCCCAGGATATTCCCTCCGTTGGTCGATATGGGCCCTGGCGACAAATTTCGACTGGTCAGCGCTGGCCGACATCAAGAAGTGCGCTTTTGCTTCACCAGTCGATTTGGTTTTGTTGGACAATAATTGGTGAAATTTTCCAGATGAACGTTCTCATTTTTAACGGATTATTTGCCTTTTGTGTAGTTCCAGCAAGTTGATTGAAACGATTCATTTATGAACACTCTTCAATGAGAGTCACTGTGCACTATATCCCGACCTTCGCCACAATGCGCGCACTTGCTCAGGGTCTGATTGTCCAGCCAACTGAAAAACATTAGAAATTAGTAGTGGCTGCAAAGTGATAAAAGTAGTTTGCTTACTCACTGCACACAATGTGAGCCACGCAACAGTTTGTCTCGTGTTCCACAACTGTGCCGTACGGATTCTCGCCAATTTCTTTTTCTTGGGTCGATTCGAAGTCGAAAAAAATCTATCGAAAGGACTTTTCCTTTTTCTCATCGTCAGTCCCATCATCGTCACCAGCGACATCGCGGTCACCATAGTCTATCAAAATTTCGTCGTCCGAGGTGTTGGCCAGTTGATCCAAGACTCTCGTGGCTTCGTCGACTAATTGTTCATCGTCCATGAGCTAATGGGCCTGCTTGTACGGTTTCATGTAACAACAATGAACAGCGGCTAACACGTACTCTTGGCACACGCGACATTCGAAGTAGCCGGCATTTATGCTTGTTTTTCTTACGACGCGATTGTTGGACGAAAAGTTTCGAACGCGAAGGCTTTCAGGTGCACACACTGTTAAAGGCTTTTGTTCTACCTACCTCAAATGGCAGACATTCAAACATTGAGTTACGAGCATTTTCGCAGGTGTCTCCATAATTTTGATGAGTAGTGTATTTCGAGTCTTTGACGTTTACGACCAGCATTGACATGGTATCGGATATGGATATATGACGGTCGAAGCATTCTGGGTTTTGGAACGAGCGATTGCAGTCGTTGCAAAAGTGTGACATGATGTCAGGGATGCATGGCCCTTCTTTGTAACAAAAGTCGCATTTGGCTGCACATCGGTGATCTCCTTCGTTGCTGTAACCTTTGTTGCAACGATGATAGTAGTAGCTACGGCCCATCAGACATTTGACAGCAATTGAAAAATTACTGTTTTTGATTTTGGTCATTGTACAAACTATCGATGGAAAAGGAAACGAACGGATATGTTTTTAAAACACTTTCGACTAAACTCAAACAACGTGGCTGCATCCTTTTTTCATTTAACCATTTCAAAAACATTTGACTAATTTCACCATCTTCTACCCAGATAGATTCTTGACAAGTTGGATAACTTCTGGCAATGGCGTAGTGCTCCCACATTTGAGCAGCCTTCCACTTTGGACTGTCTTTTCCATCAGAGATAAAATTTTTCACCAAAATTATTCAAAAAATAAAGGTTTCGGGCGAGTTCCATATCGTTTTTCAAAACTAAGTGTTTCGGCTTCCATTCCAAATTGGTTATATTTTTTCCATCCATTGTCACAGCTAGGTTCGATATTTTTCAATAGCTCATCCACTCGTTTAGTGACGTAAAAGCTATAAGCTTTTAAAAATTCTCTGGCATAGAAATCCTTGATATCTACAAAATCCACATTTATTTTTTTAATCGAGACAACAAAATAATATTTTTCACCTTTATTTGAAACAGGCGAGTTTACAAGAAAAACCGTTCGATATGTTTCTGTGCTTACAAGCAATTTTTGAAATCAGGAAAAATTCAATTTTTGTGAAACAACTTGTGCAATGCTAACAACGCTTACAAACTATTGGAGATTTCCTGCTTTTGCTGCTGGACATTAGACAATGCAAAACTATCGCAAGTATTTTATTGTAAGACTACAAAAAATTTTTTAAATACCCATTATTAAGAGCAATATCAAACAGAACTGGGTGATTAATTGGCTTGCAGTCAATATATTGCATACACAACAATTTATGAATTTTGTATATCCATTCGTTGTGCATCCATAGCCTTCGTGAATGTGCCCGAAAACATGATACTTTGGATGAATTCTATTTCGAATCGAGCTCAATAGTTCTACGCAGCAAGTTCACAAACCAGTTGTTGTCAAATCGCCGTGACCTTAGAATGAAAATCAACAATAAATTTAGGACATGATTGTTTGGCAACTTTTTGTACCCAACGGTGGTCCATGAGTTAAGAGAATATCAACGTCGGATGGAATACTTTTCCATCTATCCAATAACTGTTGGCCCCTAGGCAAATTGTATGCCCAGCTGCG
>JAQGBA010001241.1:0-17140 GCA_034698125.1 Prionchulus punctatus | reverse complement strand
CAATGAAGGCGTGCCACCAGTCGACATTGCCAAAAGACTCATAATGGACTTATCGACTGTTTGCAAACAAATCAAACGTTACAAGGAAATGGGCAGCCTCATGGATCGTCCAAGGAGTGGGAGACTGGTGTCCGCTTGCACTTCCTCAAACCAAAATAAGATCAAGAGGAGAATTCAATGAAATCCAGAGCGATTGATGCATGCAATGGCAAAAGGTCTTAACATCAGTGAAACATCAGTACGAAGAATCGTTAAAACTCAGCTTGGGTATCAGTCCTATAAGTTGTCAAAAGCCCAGGTGCTGACAGAAAAGATGAAAGAAAATCGACTGCAAAAAGCAAGGAAGATGCTGAGACTTTCTGCAGCTGGATGACATCGTTCAATCCATTTCACTGATGAAAAGGTCTTTACTGTTGAGCGCCACCACAATCACCAAAATGATCGGATACTGTTGCAAAGAGGGTCGTCAACGTCTTCAGATGCTTCAACTATCACTCGAAGCCATTTCCCATCTTCTGTGATGGTCTGGGCTAGGTTAACAGCCAATGGGAAGACACCACTGGTGTTTGTTGACAAGGGCCTGAAGATCAATGCCCAAGTCTGCCAACAACAGATTCTAAGAGATGCATTAGACCCCTAGGCACTTTGGAAACCAACAATGGACGCTTCAACAAGATTGGGCACCTGCACATTCAGCTAAAACGACAATGGCAGTTTGTGAAGAGCTGTTTCCAAAAGTTTGGGATAAAGATGTTTGGCCTTCTAATTCGCCTGATCTGAACCCCATGGATTATTCAATATGGTCGATCTTGGAGAAAAAAGCCTGTTCTACAAGGCACACTACCGTAGATTCACTAAAACGGGCGCTGAAGAAAGCTTGGACTGAAATTACCATTGAACAGCTTGCATCCATCATTGACAATTTCCCTAAGCGTCTTCGAGCTTGTATCTCAGCCGGTGGTGGCCACTTTGAAAATTGTTTGTAATATATTGTTTATAAACATATTGACCATAGTTACGTAAAATTTTGTTTCAATTCATTTGCTACAAAAAAAGTTATAATCAAAAATATAACTGGACGAACTTTTGATGCACCCTGTATACTATTTCAGAAAAAGTGAGTGGATGGTTCGAGAAAATCTATTTATAAATTACAAAAAGTGGTGAGTCATAGTTTTGCCTATACAAGTCTATGCATAAAAACTAGAAATTCCTTCTAGAAATTTCTAATGATTCATCAAGACTTAAAATACATTGGGCACTGCATTAGATGCTTTTGGCACTAAATAGTGAGCATCAGAAATGGATTCTTTTGGCACCAGAATAGACTAAAGTGGCACCAAATAGATACATTTACACCAAATTAATTAGGGCAAGCCAAATGAGGTAAACAGCGCCAACCATTGATTCTTATCAGTGTTGCCAAGGTAGCCGGAAACCGGATATTGTTCATCCATTTTTTGACCCTCTAGCCGGAAATGTAGCCGCTCTACCTTTATGGCTGGTCACCGTATCCAGTTTTAAAAAAGATTAGCTGATCAGTAGCCGGACAATATAACTTGATTTTGTTCGAATTATCGATCAACGTTTGCTGATTTGACATGGGAAACATGTGATCAGTACGTCCAAATTAGAAACGCGTTATGGACAGTTTGCATCAGTGAGAATAATTGGGAGAAAGCCACATGCAACTGCCCAATGTTATTGAAAGAATATATTTGCAAACATTCGTTAGGCGTGGCGATTCGTTTGAAATTTTGTGATGCACCAATGATCGCAAAATCGATTCTGATTGGAGAGAAGCGAAAAAGGGGATGACCGAAAAAATCAACGCCAGCTCTTTTTCATGACTGATAATTGCACATATAAAATATTGTGCACAAGTTTGATAGTGTGAAATTAAATAATTTCGTTTTTGATAAATGTTAAGTTGGAACAGTGGGTACTTGTTCATTATCCCGATCACAAGTAAAAAAGCTTCAATTCAATGGATGCGAATCACTTCTCTTAGGCTTAGGATTAGGTTAGCAAAATGTCATTCCTTCCGACTTGTGGTCGGGATAATGAACAAGTACCGAACAGTGTATTATTTGAAATTAATAACTGACAGATAAGTAAAATTTATTACCAGTTTTGAGTAAAAAAATATAGTTGATTGAAATGCATAAAAACTAACCATCAGAATATCACTAATAATTTTAAGATTCCCACTACTTGTCCCAATCTACTACGTAAATATGATTCCAAATTCATCCAAATTTGGTGCCTCTTTTAGTTTATAGAAGATTTGGTATCATATGAGCTATTTTGGTGCCACATAATCTTTGCAGGTGCCACTACATCTAATTTGGTGCCATTCTGGTCAACAAAAATCCAACGTGATTCTTGGGCTCTGGATCCGAGCAACTTTCTGCACTGGCTAACGACTATTCGAATCCCTCGATGAGCATAATTATCCTCCGCCGCCGTTGGTGCGAGGACGACGAAAATTAAATTGACAGGTTTTGAACAGTCCCTCTCTGATCAATCGACGACTATCCAAAACCGACTAGTCGATCGACTAGCCTAGATGAGATGGACATTTGGAAATGTGGTACAGTTATGACCATATTACAAACAGCAGTAATCTATTTGAATTACAAGCAAAAACCTCACCCGTTGCGTGGAGATGGTATACGTTGGTACATTTTACAAAATGGTGATACTGTAAAGAAACTACTTACTGGCGGATATTGCAACGCCACATGATACCAATTGGAATAGCATGTAAAATACTAGATATTGTATTTTTTTCGACATTGAATAAAATTTGTTTTTCATTCACTGTCATTAAGCAGTTTCACCCATCTTTCAGTAAATGGAAACTTCAATTGAACTCTTTTCAGCTTATTGTCTTTGTACTTTGTTATCTAGAGAGAAACTATTAACGTAGGCGTGTTCAGCAAGCTAACGATTATGGTACTACAAAATATGCATCCTGTCGAGTCAATGCATCATTGCTAAATGTCATGTATTACAACTTGGTAAATGGTCATTCAAAGTGTTTTGATTTGTTTTGGACAGGATTACGTAGGTAAATCACATCCATAGTTTATGGCAATGATCAGCTTTGTTTTACTCAAGCCATATTTCATTCCAAATAGCTTCGCATAACCCATTACTAAACATGTAAATGTTCATCGAAAGAATAGGCTAGCAATTACTGGGCAATGTTTCTAACAAACGACCCAAAACGGTCGTGCGATTTTCCAATAACACGTGATCGAAACTTCTTTGCGCTGTTATCATTTTCATCAGTATCAGCAAGGTAGTAAAAAATGTGAGTTAATGTACGAAAGTTTTCATTTTGATAGCATTGTATTAGAATATAATCTTTTAGACACTATGTCCAAAATTTTCTATTTCTGTAAGTACATTTTGTATGCAGACTATGACCTAATTCAAAATGTTAACAAATTTTCGGCTTTAGGTTTGTTGATCGTCATCATTGGTCATGTCCATTCCAGGTCAGAACCGCTATATGCTGAAAGTAAGTGAATTTCAATGTATTCCACTTGCTATTCGAATTCAAGACTTACCTTGCAGATGGCAAAACTTTCCCAGTCGTTTCAATGAACGGTATGACAAACAAACATATAAAGTTGATTTATGATTCGACGAAAGAACTGTTGAGCGCTGCCAACCTCTGGGACTACGATGATCGAAAGGTTGTCGGTGCAGCATTCGCCGATGCTGCAAAACGATCCCGGGTGGTGGACGCTAGCCGAATTTGGAATGTTGTTATATGTCGCTCGCTTAGCTGTTATTGGATAATACCGCAGTGCGTCGATCAAAAGCATGTTAATTTTTCGTTACAAGGATTTTCTATACTTTTGTACACATGCGCCTAAATTTACATGATGCTAATATTGTATCACTTGGTCACGTTCTCGTTGTTCATTCTTCAAATTTAAAAAATTAAACAAATTTTGACTTCCAGTCTTTTGATAGGTCAATGACTGGGCCATTCACAGATGAAGAAATTTCGGTTAATGCAACTGAACAGATTCTTTTTTCAAGATGCGTTTTCTGATCAAGAGTGCGTTTTTCATATTTTATTTTTCAAGAGGTTTGCGCGAGCAAAAATTCATAAAAAAATAAAATAATGAATAAATATTTCCTAAAATTAATTTCACATCAATGAGGAATGTCCAGGCTAATTTTATAAAAAGCTAAAGCTAAATTATTAAACTTTTAAAAACGCACTCTCAATCAGAAAATGCATCTTAAAAAAAGAATCTGTTACTGAGTCGAACTTGCAAGTGACAAGTCCACCACAAACATTTCGCATTTTGAAACGAAAGCTTTTTCAGGTACTGTGTAAAAAAAGTTACAAGTTTCAAGCTCACTAGTTTCCCTGAAACTATAACTCCAAGTTATACGACAGAGTTGTCCAAATAGTTTTTATATTTCTGAGTTTTTCCTAACAACTTTTTAAACCCCAAACGCTTTATTATTGTTTTAACGCCATAAAAACAATAGCATTTGCCCGTTTCTACCAACGGCAGCCTCCCTTTCGGTCGTTTTTCCATGTTTTCTAGGAGAAATCTCGCAACAGTACACCGCCTGCTCTACATTTGATTCGCAGGTGGGAGTCTAGTGGAAATGAAACGCAAAATCAGCTCGGGCATGCAGCGATCCGAGCATTTTTCGAAACCAGTTTCAGATTGCGGGTAGATGAAGGTGGCCAGCCAGCAATATTCGAGGGTCGAATGGATGAAGTTTGATGTAAAAAAAAGCTCGCCGGGATTTATGGTCACCAAAAATCCAACGTGATTCTTGGGCCCTGGATCCGAGCAAATTTCCGCACTGGCTAACGACTATTCGAATCCCTCGATGAGCATAATTATCCTCTGCCGCCGTTGGTGCGAGGACGACGAAAATTAAATTGACAGGTTTTGAACAGTCCCTCTCTGATCAATCGACGACTATCCAAAACCGACTAGTCGATCGACTAGCCTCCTATTCAGCCGAGGCGGGGCAATTATTTGTCTAATTTTATTAATTTCAGTGACAACAATTGAAACGATTGATGTTACGATAGTTTTCGACTGAAATATGCAAATTTCGAAACAAGATGAAGAAATCGTTTGATGACTTGACGGATGGAAATTGTGATGGATAGTAACACGAGAAAAATCACTGACCAGCGCGTTAATGAGAACTGGGAGGAGTTTCGCTGAATTGAATTGTGCAAGTGGGATTCAAGAAGAAAATTGCAACGTTGTTTGTATTTTGTTTTATTTTATTTTGCCATCTTATTTCTGAATTTTCATTGATTTGTTTGTCGCCTAGTTATCAATTATTGTTGCTAAGAGGTCTGAATTTTCTTCAGTTTATAAACAACTAATGCAACTGTAGTTGAAATGTTCAACATTCGCCGAACATCCGTAAGAAGTGAATTCCAAAATATCGATGATGCTGCAAAGGCTGAGGGTAGGGTAGATGTCGTCGGTACGCAGGAGCGATGGAGGAGCCAGGGACGGTATCACAAATGATGAATTCAACATGTAAGCATTTACAGCCAGTGACCTACCTCGTATTCCAGTCACATTACTTGTCTACTGACTATGGATGTTAATACCGTGACTTCGGGTGGCTTTGCCATCATGGGGTGACTTTGCCATGTCTTAGGAAATTTCGCTTCTGCTCTGTTACTGAGCTGTGGTTTTAATTTAAAAATCCCGCACTATCGAATAAATAGTGCGGAACCTTACGCCAATAAGGCGCCAACATGGGGGGCTTCTAGAGCGAACCCCAAAATATTGAGGAAAAAAATTCCGAGAGCCGATTTTTTCGGCGGTTTTCATTGGCAATTTCACCCTTTCTTTGCGTTGCCGTTGGCTTTTTTTTTAAATAGCCTGGCTTGGCAAAGTCACCCGATAAGCGGGCGACTTTGCCCAGCGGAAAAATTTTTAAAATATAACTCAACCGTTAATGTTACAATATTTTAAGTGTGTTTTTTAGATTCTACATGCTTTATTTGATATATTTGAGCAGAAGCGGCTTCTGTCACTTTGGCGGTTGCCACATGCTCGTTTCTCAAACAGAAAGACTGCTGAAAATTGTGGCAAAGCCACCCGAAGTCACGGTATTCGTCGAAAATGAAAAATTTCATTGACCAACAGAAAAATAAAATAAATTTTACTTCTCCTATTGTTGGAGTCCATGTTCGAAGAACAGATAAACTATTCGTATATGCAGCTCAGTTCGAAATTGAAGAATACATGGAACATGTTTCGCGTTGGTTCGATTTGAAATATACAAAGAGGACCATCTATTTAGCCACTGACGAATTGAAATTGAATTGAAACGTAATTGAAGAAGCTAAATTAAAGTACCCCAGTTACGAATTTTTATATGACTACAGAGGTAGTGTGCTCGCCAATTCGAACAGAAAGTCGAATTCGTCATTGATGTCTATTATAGCTTCAGCGCATTTATTGTCATTGTGCGATTTTGTCGTCTGTACATATTCCTCAAACGTTTGCAGATTAGTTCGAGGTTTGATGAAAATCTCCAAAAATGGCGATTTCACTAACAGTATTGTTTCACTTGATAATATGTACATTTTCTTCGGTCAACAAAGCATCATGCAAATAGCGATAATCGACCACAGACCCGAAGTTCACGATACAGATGAAATTGAATTGAACATTGGTGATTTGTTGGATGTTTATCTCACACCTGAATCGCCACAAAATCGAAATCAATTCGACAGCTTCACTGTTGGCACAAATCTTCGAACAATTCAATTCGGAAGATATCCGTCATATAAAGTTAAGGAAAATTTTCAAATTGTCGATTTTCCAAGATATTGAGAAACTTTATCTGTTTTATCTAAAGTTATCGAATAGAAAGTTACACTTGATATGAATGCAATAAATCATGTTCCAGTGACTCCCTGATATTGTGAGCTTCCGTGTCATGACAGATTTTATTCTGTCCCTACCGAAATCCTTTTCTTAAACTCTCAATATTTCGTGACTCTCACAACAGAAGCAAATATGGCAAGCGATATTTATACCAGAAAAATTTAGTAAAATTATCTTTCAATTGAACCCACTTTGACCAAAAACGGGTTCCATAGAAAAACCATGTAATTTGAAAACGTGTACATTGGCAGAGAAGTTCATTTACATTTTAAATTTATTTTCATAAATCACATTTCGCAACAACAAATGTGACCTGTTTCTCACAAGGTTTCACTACTTAGAATTCTGATAAGTATACATATTAGTTTACCTCCACGAACAACACGAGACGGTCGACTAGGGTGCAGCTGTGACCTGGTCCGCTGCTGTTGCGGTCGGCTTGCTGTGTATTTTGCTTTTGCTTACCTATTTGGCTTTTTGTGATCATCTTCAAGTGTTATCATTCCTTGCGCGACAAATGGTATTTTTGCTGACCATGAAAGACTGCAGTAATTGAAGTTTTTTTTATGTTAGCTTTTGCGCGAAATGAATCACTGCTAATTGTTGGAAAAGTACCGAGTCATTTGGAAGTATTTTTTGTGACAAGTTTCCAGTTTTTGAAATGTTTTATCGAATCTCTTATAGTTTTCTTCGATTTATTCTCCATTAATTTTTTTTGGGTGAAACTGTAAGATATTTTTTAGACAGTAGCACAGTCGTTTGTTTATTTCTGGCTCAGGCATACCTTTTTTTTTGCATGCTCGTTATGATATTGTTTTGCCAGGTTTATTGAAATTTAATTTTTCATCTGTGAATTGCACTTTTGTACATTACTTAATGTATTTCGGAATGTTTGAAGTATTAGTTGTTACTACTTCTTCATAGTTGAGTAATCAATTTTGGTTTTTTTTTAAATTTTAACAGTTTTGTTGAATCAGTTTTAATGATAGTTAGTACATGTTATCTCAAACTTCAATATTCCTGTGGATTTGTGGTATGTTGTCTGAAACTTATAATTTTTGTCATTGTTTTGTTGTTTGATAACCTGTCTTTTACTCTAACGCATAAATGATTTGTTAAAATTTTTAGTGAACACAATGTAGTAAAAACTGACTATTTCAAAATAAGGTCTAAGCTTGGCAAACAAACTTTTGGGTGAGGACTGATGCATGCCCGGCTTCACCATTTCCAGAGCCAGAAAACGCCGGGAAGGTTCGTGAACGAGAGAAACGCTTGTCCAGCTCTTAGGACGTTGACCAAAGTGTCGCATCCTACATTGGTTCGACGTCGAGACGATAGTTTGTGCAACATTCGTCTGGTTATGTTTGAACCAGTATGTTTGAAACAGAACGACATAATCGTTGTGTTGCTTCCGAAGCAGACAAAATTCAGCCTGTGCGCGCCAGGATAAGGACCCAGAGGAAAGGCAGCAGCAGTTGGAACCTGTCCTGATGAAATCATCGTGCAAGGAATCTATAACCACGTTAAGTTTCACCCCTGTATAAAAAGTCGATGCCAATGCCAAGCAAATCCGAATAAATTTTTTAAAATCCATTTGTACATTTTGTTTTGAATTTTTGATTTATTGTTATTTTGCCACTGCAGTTTGTATTTCTAGTTCTAATTTGTTTATTAATCGATAGTAAATAGTTTTCAGTCGTTATTCAGTTGTTTTTGTCATTTATTTTGAGCTAGCACAAAAATTTGCTCAGACAGTTCACTAACAAAATGCTTTTTGTGCGCAAATCGTAATTTTCGAGTTTCTATTTTCTAATTGCTCATTTCTCGTGCTTTAATTGTACAAATAATGGTTATTTGTGATTTTTGCTGTTGTTTACGAATTGTTTGGACATAATTTAATATGCACATCACTTTTTCTATTCAAAGCCATGAACTTGCAGGGTTCCGCCACAAATATATATAAATTTACTTACATTTCCGCTACCTTTTCCAGTGCAGAAAACGTTGTGGGGGTGAAAGTGAGTAAACTGTCAAGTCGTGGACCAGTCCTCGAATTGTAAAAATTGCTTCGACCGGTTACATTAAAAACGTGTCACCTACTGATTAATGATTATTTTTTTCAATATCATGCTGAAAAAAGGTTTTTCTACTAAAATTTTTCATAGGCTGTCTTATCCGAGTTTGACTGTAATCAGAATTTGACAAGCAGCGATTGGCATGTTGCCTATCAAACACACTTGCAAGTCTTATCGATGAAATCCATTATCCCATCGAATTCGAGATTTTCTAACTTTTCCTTATGAAGGCCGCATGTGTCGTTATTGGGCAAATCAGCTCCATCTCGTCGAACATGGTTCGGATGCATGGAATTGCTTGATAAAGACCTGAAGAAAAATCGCATCGTAAAAGAATGAGAAATAAACATTTTTTTTTTTGTGATGCTGTTCTCACTCGGTTCAGAATGTCACTAGTGTATATAAATCGCTGTATTATTATTGTTAAACATTATTTGTTATTTGTAGTAAAATCGTGTTTTCTTCTCGTAATTTATTGTTAGTATTTTTGTCTATAGTTTACTATTTAGTTTTCAGGGATATTAATTAGTCGTTTTAGTTCATGTTTTTGAGTTAGGAGTTTGTTTCGCGTTTCAGGTTTCGTGGGACTTGGGTTGAGTAGCAGCGCGCGACATTGGATTTACGTCACAATGGACAAGGGTCACCGTTAAAAACCCGTACGAGCGAGGTTTCACGTGGAAGTGATCTAGCACTCGAAATTCGTTAGAAGGAAGGAGCTTTTAACACTATTACGCAGCCCTGGTTTGTGCTTGCACCTTGTCAACCTCCGCCGAAGGAGCTTTCGACCACATAATGCAGCGCTGGTTTGTGCTTGCTTCTGGGTTACCTTATAAATCGTTTTTCGTGCTGGAATTTAATGTATAGATGTGTGAATTGAAATCAGTCTTTTAATAAATCTTTTACTTCTGCTCTTTGACTTGCAATACAGTTAAGTTAGAAATACATATCCAAAAGAAAATCTCCTGAAGACAAGAACTCTTGTAGTAAATCATCATAACGAGAAATAATCTGTGACAAGAACACAAATATGCTGTGGTTTCAAACATCACTGCAACATCAGGATCGATGTCAGTTTTGTAGCATTCTTTCGATTTATTAGCGAGGCTATAAAAATTATATAATATATATGGTCCACATCATATTTTTTCGCATTTTCATGCCGACGCTGAATTTAAATGCAAAACTTTTTGATTAATTCCTGGTCCAAAAAATTATTCCACATATTTACGTTTCGTAAGTTATGCGATTGTACTTTTCTTTGAATAAATTCAACTTCCGCACACTGCAACATATTGTTCGGTGGGCATTCCAAAAAATTGCACTGTATGTCATTTCTGGTAATCTGAAAAAATTGAAAAGAATATTATTCGAACAAAAAGAAGAATTCATCAACAGATCAAAAAAATTGGTTTTTGCTGTTTTAACAATGTACCCCGATTGACGACTTTAAAAAATATTCCGAAATAATGATCCCGAATTTTCTTCTGCAGTCACTAAAATAACCGAGATATTTTTCCAAAGGGGAAAAAAACAAAAAATCCAACTTTCTTACTGCAAACAAAAAACAAAAGAGCAAAATATTGTTTCATTTCGGTGAATAAAACAAATTTGCAAAATCGGAAAACAAACAGGTCACCGCCTGCGAATAAAAACTTTTACAAATTGCAGAGAACGTTTTCGCATTTTGATTTCTTAGGAAACATTTCGATGAGCCAATTGTCAACTGAAAAGTTATGGCCTTAGAAATGATAAATTACGGAAGCTGAAAAACTGTCTTAGCGTTTGTTTGAAAACTGAACTTGCTTCAATAACTGCTTCGTAAATCTTTGTTTAAGACGCTTTATCATATATGCTTTCGCCTGCTTTTCGTACATATTGTAACATTGTATTCAAGT
The DNA here is from genome assembly GCA_034698125.1 of Prionchulus punctatus. Taxonomy (NCBI): domain Eukaryota; kingdom Metazoa; phylum Nematoda; class Enoplea; order Mononchida; family Mononchidae; genus Prionchulus; species Prionchulus punctatus. Next base: position 6,256 of record JAQGBA010001241.1, on the reverse strand, counting down.
GGCATGAGCGCTGGGCTGTCAATCGTGTGGCAGGGGGTCGAGCTGCTCTACTGTACTACTCGGGACTTAGAAAATTTTCAGTGGCACCCGAAACCGCATAAGTGCCGATATTTTATCCATCGAAACATGCTTCGCCAAAGAAATAGACATTTTAAAAATGGTTCGCAGCTATTAATTTTTTGTTGCAATGATCGACATCCAACGCTTTCATAATTAAAGTCAATGATGTTTGATCAGTAGCAAATCGATCAATTTTCCATTCTTCTTCTTCGCCTTCTTCGCCTTCTTCAACTTCTTTCGCTGTCATTTTGCAGAATTAAAGAAAGTTTCAACAAAACTAGCTTTCAGCATTGCATAATTTCGAATGTGTATTGGACAACAACATCTATATGTATAAATGTGTGCGGTAAGTTTACATAACAAGTACGTCAGATCTATTTTAAATTGAACTTTATTAGCGCAGTTGCAAATGTTTGAACATATTCTCTAGCCAAATTTTTCAATCGTTTTCCATCAAAACCACAGTTCTAATTTTCTTGCATTTTCACCTAAAAATTGCATGTACATGCTTTTTGTATGTGAATGACGAACCGAAGTGCTGCTTTGCAACATAACTATGTTTATAAACATGAAACGCATGTAAATTGTAAAAAGGTGCTCTGCATTTTTGCAAATCTTCAAAGCAAATCGATTTTAAGGTAATTGCAAGATCGTGGTAAATCAGAATGATCATGCGATGGTAATTGCATGAATTTTGGTAACAAATTGTGCAGCATCTCAGTCTGGTCTTTCGTGTTTCACGAGATGTCTTATCTTAGAAGGGATCTTAGAAGAAAATGAAATTCAATTGCGGAAATGACATCTCATCTTTAGAACAGACTTGCAAATCTTATCGATGATATCCACAATCGCATCGGGTGTGAAATGCAGATTTTCTAACTCTTCTTTCTGACTACCACAAGTTTCATTTTGCGTGACAAATTGGCTCATCTCATCTAACACTGTTTGGAAACGAGGAATTGCTTAGAAAAAGGTCTAAGCAAAATCACACCATGACTCCACATAAATTTTTCTGCTGTTTTTACTTGGGTCAGTACAAAATACATTGAGAATTGAAACCAGCGTTTAATTTTGATGTCAGGCTCAAGTTTAGGAGCTGTCGAGCAACAGCCTTTTGTTTTATGAGAACGCCTGGAAAAAACGTCAATTTATTTTGTAAGCCGATTTTTCTCATTCCTGCCTGATGTTATGCACAAAACTTTTCTACGAATTCCTGATTCAAAAGTTTTATTCATGTATTTACTTGTCGAAAGTTATATGGTTGGAGTTTTTTTGTTATTCCTTCCGAACATTGAGTGCTGTTCACATGGCACATTAATAAATTACACCATAAGGAATTACTTGAAATTCTGAAAAATTTATAAAAAATTTCTGTGTCGATGTCGTCTGTGTCTGTGTCTGTGTCGATCATTAATGTCGAGTCGTCTGTATCGATTTGTTAATGTTGTCCATTTTCGGTATTCTCCATGAGCACATTCAAAGCAGCACACAATCAAAGCCAAATGATGTTTGATCACCAGCAAATCGATCGATTTTCCATTGATCAAATTTATAACTTGTTTTTGTGCCATTTGCGCAAAATTAAAGAACTTTATATAAAACAGATTGACAGCTGAAAAACAAACCTTGCTCTCAGCGTTGCACAATTCCGAATGTGTAAAGCGAACAATGGCATTGAATGAAAACATGAATTTGTGCAATAAGTTTTACGTAACATGCAAATCAAGGTTACATAAATGTTAATAACGTATTTCCTCGAAAGCTAGACCTGGTCTATCTTTTTTTCAACCTCATTAAAAGGGGTCTAACTTTCGAGGGGGGTTTAACTTATTTCCAGGTATCAAATCAGCCTGGTTTTCTTTTTAATCCCACGTGCGACAAAGTGATTTCAACACAATAAAAATTAATTTCTAATTTATTTTAGTATTCAAATTTATTTCTTCGTCTGTATACTCTGGTTTAATTCGTTATTTAGACAATTTAAAAATCTTCATTGCTAAAGCAGCATTTTAGCAGCAGAAAGCACGCTAAAATAATGGTCGCTTAGAAATGAAATATGAAATACTTGGGTTTCAAGTCTTGATGCATTAGTTAGACCCGGGTCTAACTATCGGGGGGTCTATCTTTTTTTCAACTTTATTAAAAGGGGATCTAACTATTGAAGCAATACGGCATTTGAAATTGTTAGCGAGGTTGCATTTTTAGAATGAATTCTCCAGTCAATTTTTTTCAATCATTGTCGTAATTGTTTGCAACAAGCTTGCATCGGTAATCACAATAACTTTGTTAACAAATTGTAAAAATTGTATGTCTGGTTTTTCATCGTTGTTCGACTTGATTTTGATTTCGACGTTGTTGCGCTCAAATTACATATCTTTGAAGAAAATGAAATTCGCTGTCAATAATGAGATTTCGAGTATGAGCAAATTTGTCATGTTTCTGGCTTTCACCTTGACTAACAAAGTAGCGCTTGCATGGGCAACGAATAAAGAGGTGCACAATATCGCTTTCCGCCTCACATTCCATGCACCGACTTGAGTCTTTCATTCCATAGCGGAACAGTCCCCTGAGCGTTACTAAAATATGATTCAGTGTTTTGAACTGGAATTGGAATACATTAATTGATTAAATGCAAATTTGTTGCGTTAAGTCGCTTTGAACTGACAGGCAATAATAGCCTGATGGAGACCCGGATAAACGGATTTGGCACTCAGTCAACTAGGTCGTGCTTGTTTGGGCATCAGCATCGGCAAGCTCCTGTCCTCTATTATAAACTCAGCCTAACTTAGCTAACTAGCCCTTGGATGAGCAAGGCTCGATAGGCACAAGGGTTCCTAAATTAGCTAGTGACTATAATTGAGGTGCCTATAGTTAAGACAACAACAACAATTGCAAACTAGGTCGCGATATTTATTAAGCGATCAAGCTGCCATGTTAGGGTCAGCTACAAGAAGCTACGTAATTATTAAAGTATTCTTCACGAACATTTAACTTCACCTTAACTTTCAATATTCAAATCGTATTCATCATCTGAAAAGTCGTCAGCAGTATAAGTTCCTTTTTCAAGCAAAAATTCCCTTATGTTAGGTATCATGGGCATAATTTTTCAACTTTCACCCTTCTCGAATAAATTAGAGACTTTGACCAATTCATCAGCATCATCAATAATGAGATTTCGAGTACGAGCAGATTTGTCATGTTTCTAGCTTTCACGTTGATTAACCAAGTAGCGCTTGCATTAAATGCAAATTTGTTGCATCAAGTCGCTTTGAACTGACGGGCAATAATAGCCTGATGGAGACCCGGATAAACGGATTTGGCACTCGGTCGATCAGGTCGTGCTTGTTTGGGAACTGATAAGCCGGCATCGGCAAGCTCCTTGTCCTCTCTTCGCTTCTTTCATGCGGCATCTCGATTTTGCGAAAGTCGTTTTAATCTCTTCTCAGTTTTCATCTTTTGTTTCTCAAGGATTTCTACTTTAAGTTGAGCTTCTTTAGAATAAAATGGTGTTTCTTTCAACCACAACACTATTGTAAGCTCATCATTTATTTGGCTAGCTGTTGACGGACTTCATTCTTAGCTCTTCGCGTTGAAGCAACCAAAGTGCAACTGTTTCTACTCTCTGGTCGACTTTCTGAATCAATTTCCATTTCAGCAACTTATGACAAGCTGCATTGTAGATGAACAGGATAATTTTTCTCTTTTGCTTGATCATTTTGCTGTCAAAGTCCATTTATATAAATTATAAAGTGTGCATTATTTTGAGCTTGTGCATTTATCTGAACATTTACAGTGTATGTGCAAAGAACTTTGAGTAACACTTGGGTGAGCTATCTCTTTGTGCACTTATCCAAGTACAATTGCATACAAAAGTTGCACACAGGGCTTGTAAAACATGTGCATTTATCCAGGTTGTGCATTTATCCGATATGCACTTATCAGGGTTTAGATCGTGTACAATACATAGGGCAAAAGTTTGGGCATGGCGAATGTGTGCACTTATCTGGGTTGTGCACTTATCCGGGTTGTACTTATCCGGATTTTACTGTACATCAATTCCAACTGCATCAGATGAAAAATTTTGCATACTCGTCGTAGAAATAGACACATTTTTCGTTTCCAACGCTGCAAAACAGGCTTTTAGGGAGGGTTTTAGGGTATTAGCAATTTCTATTAATTGTCTGAAATACACACCTAAAACTAAAAAGTTCTCAATGCTTATATTTTAAACTTTGATGCGTTTTACACTAACGCTTTACACTAAATGATGTCGTCATTGCTCAGTCTACCCTCCCTACCCCCCCCCCCTTCCAACTGTCATCGTCACTTTTCTTTCCCCCCTTGGATGTTGTCATTTATGTACGGCCCCTAAGCTGACAAATGTCACTGAGCTACTAAGTGATCCTTAGTCGTTTAACAACTGCTAGATATGGACAGTTGACTCTCTTAACACAGCTAGCGCACCATTTCGATAAACATCCCATGGTTTGCCCTGTCCCGATAAAAATTACTGTGCGAACTATCTTTCATGGTATACAGATGAGAACACAAATGAACACAAAATAAAGATTATCTTTTACTACAGAAAACCACATTACTTGACGCTGTACCTCGGGAAATGGTGCTAGTGAAACGTTGTAATAATTAATTAAAATGATCATCAATATGTCACTAATTACCGCAATTCACCTTATTCCTTTTGATTAAATCTTTTCTTTCTTACTCGTCCATCAGTTATTCGAATACGTCTTACCATATCTTTTTCCTTTCGTGCGAAAATAGCGAGTAACTTTATCGAAATATCCGCAACTTCAAACAGAGTGAAAAACGACATTCCCAGGAACAGTCCCATGTTGTTTCCGATGTAGATGAACAGTTCTCGCACGGTGAACGCTTGGGAAACAATGATGACTCGAGTGCTCATGTCGGCAATGAGAAAATCGACGAATAAATAATTTTTTCGAATTTCGTTTTCGTCGGACATGTTCAACTCTTTCCTCAATCCTCTTGCATACATTAGCAATTGGGTAATTTGCATTTCGTACACCCATTCTGTGCATTGTTCTTGGCATTCGGGGCAGAATTTACTCGGAGGGGTAGTCAGATAGGCTGTTTCAACATCTCGTTGGCATAAAAGTTGTTCGGGTTTGTGACACAGTGTCAGGTTATCAGTAAAGAAGAACCGAGGTAAATTCTGTTGAACAAGTTTCCAGAGAGGTATAACGGGTGAACTGAGACACTTGCAGTGCAACAAAATTTTCATAAAGCCGCATTGCGCGTGGCAAATAGTTTTCAAATTAATGTTGTTTATGGATGGCGTCATGAACAAGTCAGCTGTACTTTTACAGTAGCCTAAATGTTCTACATTGCGTTGATAAAGAACGCGACTGATTGAAACCTTTGTGTTGTAACCAGGCGTAAGGTAAGAATAGGGATCACTCGTAAGATAGCTTACATAATTTGAACCGTGAATGGCAAACATAAACCCTGCACCGCGTTTGGTAATATCATTACCGCAGGATTCATTTTGGTTGATGTACATCAGGAGACGCAAACCTTGGTTTGGTGAAGTAACAAAATAATTTTCTTCATTATAAACATTCAGGTTGAGTCCGAAGCCAGCTCTTAACAACGGGTTTTCTGAATGAAATTATGTATTTTTAAACGAAATATACTCAGAAACTAACTCGAAATTTGTCACCTGGGTATTGTTGTTCCAATTGTTGTTTGGACAATAGATTTCCAATGTTAAATGTAAAAGCCATTAGACTATCACTCATATGATTGTAAAAACCGTTGCTGCAATTGAATTCTCTGTTCTTCCACAAACATTTAATAATACTATCTTCAAAAGGGTAGGCCATGATTCTCGCCAATTGTTCGGTTCCAAGCGTCAAAATACTGCCTAGACCACCTTTTAACATTGCTTGGCTTATCACAGTCGGTAACTTGCTTTGACACGATCTTTGTTCCTGAATCAAATTGTTCAACATTTCATACATGCAAATTCATATTAAACAATGTGTGATTACTTCACTTAATAACGTAATTTGCTCGTTTCGATTTTCAGCATAAATAGCCGCCATGTAGAATGGCCAGTATGATGCATTACCTACAACATTTCTTCGGAACATGGTCATTGGTGTAAAGGTTATCGATGGAAACACGAAACTCGTTTCTGGTTGATATACTTCGT
>JAQGBA010001240.1:0-17142 GCA_034698125.1 Prionchulus punctatus | reverse complement strand
GTCGATTTTCGCCGCCTCTTTGTCGTACGCGCGACCGCTCAAGTCGAATCGACATACGAAATCGGATTGAAAGTCCTGCGAGAAAACAAAAAACGTGACTGGCCGCGACCGTTAACGAGTAATTTCCAATTTCGACCGACGTCTTACCATTAAATTCACCGTTCGAACGACGATTTCCTTGGACGTGCCCGACGGCGCGTAAACGTCAGGCTCGTCCAACGGAATGACCCGCGGGCAAAACGACGGCCCGCGTCTGTTGGACGGTCCCTGTCGAGAGAGGCTGTTGACCAAGTGCAAGCCGCGACATTTGTCCTCGGCGTTGTGCGAACAAATCGACGTCTCGACGCACCAATCGCACAGAAACGTCGAACGAGCGCAATCCGTGCACGACTTGTACGACGAACAGTCGAAAAACGTGAAATTCGTCGCCGCGAAATCGGCGCCGTTGTCGATTTGAACCGACAAAGTGGCCGATAATGAATCTGGAAAACAAAAAAAGGCGTTACATAAGTCGTCGGACGTCTATATAGTTGACGGGCGTCTATAGTCGCTCGCTCACTTACCCGAACCAGCCGGAATCGACGGCAGTAGGCTCGTTTGCGGCGTCGTGCACGTAATTAAATTTTGATTGTTTTTCTGCGCGCCGGTCATCAATTTTCGTCCGGCCAACGTGAAAACGCACGACAATTGACCGGTGAACACTGGCAAATTTTGAATTTCCAAATTCAGCTGCAAAAACAACGAAATTTTAACCATTCGTCGACCGGAAATCGTTCGAATCGAGCAAAAACTCGTTTCGCTCGCTTACAAATTGAGCTTGCGTGATCGGCACCTTGTCCGGCGTGACTTTCGTGATCGTCGTGCACTGAGCGTCTTTGTACGAGATCCATCCGGCGGCCGCCGACGAATCGCACGACGATTTAGCGATGCAACTGTAGAGAAAAAATAATTACGTTTCAAAAATCTGCGCGATTCGACCGAGGTACGAACAAATTATCTCACTCACCTCGTCTGCGACGCGCACCAACCACAGTACGGGTCCTTGGCGTTCAGGCACGCCGTGCACCGCGGATACTGATCGCACTCGTACGGCTTCACTTTGCTGATCTGCGAAAACAAAACAAAAAATTCGAAGTAAAACGAAAAAATGCCCGGACGAAACGAATTCAAAGCATTTTTCGTACGGAATTCGATGTTAAAACGTAGAGAAATTCGCCCGACGTGTCCAATTGGAGATCGATGATCGGCGATTGAGCAATTTCGACGGTGTCGTATTCGTTGGCGTACGACGCCGTTTCGACGACGACCTGCAACAATGAGAAATTTGTTATGATTTTTTTTTCTCGTTCGAACTCGTAAATCATCGCGCGCCGACGATGAAACGTGATTATTACGCAAGAAAAATAAAAAATTATCGCCGTACGTACGACGGCGTCGCCTCGAAAATTTCTATTCACGTCGTACGACGAACGAACGGGCCGAAAATGATTTATTACAACCTTGAAAATAAAACTGGGCTACGCCTCGAACGACGTCGTCGGCCGGCCGATGGCCAAAAAATCTATTTCACTTTTCCATTCTTCTCGCGCGGCCGCCGCCGTTCAACAGCTGATAAAACAAATTTTACGATCGCCCGCCGCGCCAGCGACGCACGAAAACGAAAAAGATTCCTTCATCGAAAACGAGTTAGATTAACGAAATTGCTCGATACGAACGAAAAAAACTCAATGAATCGACCTTGGCGCCGATGGCGAACGGCACAATTTCGAAACTAGACCGTTAAGAGAGAATTTAGTTTTTCGGCGAAACGACGACGACGAATTTCGGAACAAAAAATTTACGATTATCGGCGTTTTATTTTTACTTTTTTCAAATTTCCGTCGTCCGTGCCCATGAAAACCACGGTGTACATGTGCGTCGTGGTCGAAACCACCGACGTCAGTCTCGCGCCTCTGGCGACGTACGCCGGCTTTTGAGTGATTGGCAAATTTCCGCCCAACGGATAATTCACTTCGCTGCCGCACGACGTATCCAACGATTGAACCTGAAAAACAAAACGAAATAAATCTAGACGAAACGAAAACAAATCGACTTTTTGCTCGAAAAAAACACAAACAAAAATTCCGTTAGTTTCGAGCAAAATCGTCGACGAACGGACAAGGTTCGAGTTTTTGCTCGAAACACCATTGACCAGGACGCGAAACGTGTTCGATACGCGCGAAAACGTACCGTTTTCAAGCACATGATCTCCTTTTTGAAGAAATCCAAGCCGCGCATGATCGAACCTTTGGCGCAATTTTTCACATTCTCGTCGAATTTCGCTTCGATCGCGCGTAAACTATACGCGCACATGGCCGACGACGCCGACGGTATATTTCGATTGACGTCGCCGTCGCCTTTGACGAACACGGCGAATAGTACGTCGTCGTCCGTCGTGATGCTCAGGTTTCGCGCTAAATCGTAGCCGGCCTTGCCGACGTACGCCGACTGGACTAAATTGTAATCGACTATCGACGACGACGCGTCGGCGTCGAGTTGATTTTTACACTCGAGCGGTATCTCCGTGTACGAATAATAATGTTTGTCCCGTTGGCAAAGTCGAACTAATTTCGATTGGTACGGCGATTGGACGTTGGACAGCGTCTGTTGGCGAGTTAAAAAATACGAATAATTTCCAGAGCTAAATCCGTAGACGTAGTCGATTTTGTACGATTTGCGTTTCGAACGTTCGACGAATATTTGCGTTTCCGAATTGATCGTACGATGGGCGACTTTGAATAAATTCTCGTTTTGTAAGCTCAAAGTGCCCACGGACGGCACGTCGTCCCTGAAAAGAAAATAAAAAACGTGTCGTCTAAAGTGATCATTGTCCAACTATAGTCCAATTATAGTCAAAGTATGGTCCAACTATAGTCAAAGTATTTACTAACTACAGTCCACGTATGGTCCAACTATAGTCCACATATGGTTCAACTATAGTCCAATTATTGTCCAACTATAGTCCAAGTATTTCCAATTATAGTCCAACTATCGTTCAATTATTGTCCAAGTATTATCCAACTATAGTGCAAGTATTTTCCAACTATAGTCCAAGTAGTCTTGTTCAACTATTATCCAATTATGTACCGAATATCGTTCAACTATATTCCAATTATTGTTCAACTGTATTGTCAATAAGTAACTAACTCTAGCTACAATAATTGTCCAACTATATTCTCGACTATTATTCAATTGATCAATTGGAATAAAGATCGATCAAATAATTTGATCAAATAAAGTTCCATTCATTATCCAACTATTGGTCAACTAGTTTAATTTTTGTCCAACTAGTGGCCAATATTCTTCAACTACAGTTCAAATTATTGTTCAGCTATAGATAAAAATATTGGTCAACTATAGTGCCAAGTATGGTCAACTATTGTTTAACCGTCGTACAATTATTGTGTCAACTATGGTACAATATTGTCTAACTATAGTTTCATTACTGTCCAACTATAGTTTCAATCATTGTTCAACTATAGTCATCATAATATGCCAACTATAGTTCAACTATAGTCCCACTATTGTCCAATATATTTTTCCATAATTCGCCAACTATAGTTCCAATTATTGTTCAACTATAACTACTATAGTACCGACTGTAGCTTCAACTATTGTTCCCATTATTGCGCAACTAAGCTTGAACTATTGGTCTTCTATAATTACAATTATCGTTCAACTATAGTTCGATTATCGTTTAACTATAGTCCAACTGTATACCGACTATTGTGTCCCACTATCTAGCAACAATAGTTCAACTATACGCACCTGTATGGACCCGAATCGGTGAACGTCGACGCCACGTAAAGAGTATCCGTGGTCGTCGGATCCGGCGGACCGGGCGCCACGAAAATGACTGACGACGAGTCCTTGTCGTTGGCAACCACCGGCTCGGGTACCTGAGGATCCATCGTCGTAATATTGTACACGTTGTGCAATCGACAAAGACCCTGACGGATCGATCCACAGGCGATTAATTTGTTATTTTTTTGATAGATCGTCAATGCTTTATTGTAATTGTTGGTCGATTTTTTGACCGTCGTCTCGCACACAGAGTTCGACGGACAGTCGGGCGAATCGTCGACGGGGCCCGTATCAATTTTATAATCCAATTGGAGATCGGCCCTCAGTTGATAGAGGCGATTAACGCCGCCCAAATACACTCGACCGGTGTAACGTCGTTCGACGACCTGAAACAGAGCAAAAAAACCTAAAAACGCGCCTAGCCAAACGACTAAATGTGTCGTGTTTTTTTGTTTTCATTGAACTATAGACGATTTTCAACTATAATTTCTATGCGAACTATAGTTTCACTGACCATCCGTTGAAAGGGCTGATCGCCGCTCGACTCGAGCGGATTTCGAAAGACGTTGTAGACGTGAGCGCCGCGGATTAAAAAATGGCACCATGCGAACGTAACGAGCACCAAAAAACGTTGCGGATTCATTTCGAACGGTCGCAAAAACCAATCGAACGAACGGCGATCGACGACGACGACGACGTTTCGTTAATTAATTAGAGCTTTTGGTTTTCTCTCGATATGGAAATTCGAAGAAATTTAAAATTAAATTCTTTTTTCAGTCTCCAAGAATCACGGCATTTAAAATATTGACGAACGAAACGAGTTAAATATTTATTAAAAATCGTATTTTAAAATGAATTAATCGCGTCTAAAATCGAAACAAAAACGTGAAAATTACGTAAAAAGCAAAAAACGCCGCCGTCTAGTCGACGAAACGAGCAAATTTCCGTTTCGAAGAACGGAAATTGGATAGGAATTTCGCTAAACAAGGGCGGGGGGAGGGTGATAATATTTTTAATTCGGAATAACGCGACAACGTCGCCGCCGCGATGAAATTAAAAACGGCGCCGATGCGTCCGAAAGTAAACAAAAAAAGTTACTCGCTCGGTCGGTTAACGGGCGACGGCACGAGTGGAAGACAACGACGAACGACGACGAGAGTCGGTGGAAAAAGAGCAAAAATTCTTCGTCGTCGACTCATCGCCACCGCCGTCGCATCGGCGTTCGGGTTTTCGCACGGGATTAAAAACGCTCGCTGAGTAAACGGACGACGGCGCAAAGAGAAACTTTCTCACAAAAAAATTCATACAAAAACACTGAGCGACGGCGGCGCGCGAGAATCTCGCGTTTGTTTTCTTTTTTTGCTCGGTAAGCGACTGGCCAGCGCAGAAAATCGGTCTTTTATGCGCATTTTCACTCTTTCTCTCTATTTCACTCGCTCGCCTCAACGCGCCGCGCGCCCCCGTCCCGTTGGCGTCGTCGGACGAAAAACGACTTATTCGGTGTCGACGGACAAAAACACGTATAATAAGCGCATAATAGGTCACACCGAGCAAATTTTCGTCGCTGGCCATCGACGTTTCCAGTCAAAACATGAAACGAAACGAAACGAACGGCCAAGACGATCGACCGACGAGGCCGACGTCGAGCGGCGTTAAAAATCGACACGCATCGAATGTCAACAAAAAGCAATCCTTCGTAATAATATTCATTCGCAAAAATGCGCGACTTTCGTCCGTCGGCGGCCAACGTCCGAGTAAATATAGTCGTAAAAACGAAACGAAACGACCCAAACACGGGTCGCCGGCACGACGAATCGCCGCGGCCCCGACGCGAATTTTGTTTTACGAATCGATTATCGTGCAATTAAGCCGACCGAAAAGTAAATATCTTGGTAGAAAGCTAACTCGACTAAGGTTGGAAGACCTCGTCTAACTTAACTTAGAGAAGACGATTCGGAACTCGGAAAGCGACGAAGCGAGCGCTAAAAGCTCACTGTCTATGTTGGTTTCGGGCGGCGAGGCGTTCTGTTCCGAAAGCGGCGGACGGATCGAACGTCGTCGTTTCGTCGAGTCGCTCGACGAAATTTCGTCGTCCCTTTAGTAATCTTCCGAAAATAGAACCTCGATCGGCGACGAGTAGATGAGGACTCGGCCAGCGCTCGTTATAGGCTTGGCTAGCGTCCGAAAAACGTATAAAAATAAATAAAGTCGTCGTATTTGCGAAAAACATCAATTAAACGAGCGAGCAACTTCGATCGCACGCTCAATTAACTTTGTTTCGTTCGGTAATAACTTTTTTATTAATACGAAACGCGATTACGACGAAAACGGGTGAAATAATTACTTAAAAGCGTTTCATTGATAAAGCAAACGAAAAACAATTTTCGCGCTCGCCAAACGCCATATCGAGCAAATCGGCGCGTTGACAGGAAATAGACAGTGACGTAAGTTAATCGAACCTGAGTAATTGACTTTCTAACAGACATCAGCTCTTTGGACAATATAGCAGACACATTCGCAAGCGCAGCATATTTTGAAACGAATTTTAAATATAGCTGAACAGTGCGATTGCAGTCAACTATATTGCGATGGCTAATAATTTAGCAAGCAACTTTTTAGCTTTGTGAGTCACGCTCGCAAAAAGCAAAATCAAGAATAGATCGATGGAAACAGACAGCGACATAAAGTGAATTGAACTTGCGTAATCGACTTTTAGCAGGCACTTGCTTCTTAGAGCAATATGGCAGACAACATTCACAAGTTCAGCATATTGTAAAACGAATTTTAAATATAGCTGTCCAGTGCATTTGCAATCAAGTACATTGCGCTGACTAATGATTTAGCAAGTTAACTTTTGTAACTTTACAAACATTAATTTGTATTTATCCAATTCATCATGACAGTGTGTTGATTGGAAATTGAGAGTGACATAAAGTTAATTGAACCTACGCCATTGACTTTTTAGCAGACACCTGCTGCTTAGGGTAATAATAGCAGGCGACAATTGCACAATCAGCATATTTTGAAAGCAATTTCAAAACATAGCTGTTCAGCGCGATTGCAGTCAACTATATGGCGCTGGCTAATAATTTAGCAAGCAACTTTTTAGCTTTGCGAGTCTCGTTAGCCAAAAGCCGTATCAAGAACAAATCGACAATACGATTAGAAATAGACAGTGACATAAAGTTAATTGAACTTGCGTAATCGACTTTTTAGCAGACACCTGCTGCTTAGGGCAATAATAGCAGGCGACAATTGCACAATCAGCATATTTTTAAACCAATTTCAAAGCATAGCTGTTCAGCCCGATTGCAGTCAAGTATATTGCACTGGCTAATAATTTAGCAAGCAATTCTTTAAATTAATGAACACTTTGGCGCGTTACACCTGGTTTTTATCGCACTTTAAACAATAATCTGTTTTGTCAATGGTCGCTTTTATGAATGGACCGCACCCAATTATTACAGTAGACTTATCGCGTCGAAAACGTTATCGGCGAGCGAACTTCCCCAGCCGTTAAAATTCGAGACTGACATTCCTCGTTGGCTCGGCAGGGGCGACGAGGTCGACGCGTAAATACCCCGCGGGCGCCCCCGACTAGACATACGAACGAGCGAGCGAGAGCTGTTCATTGTTTTTGCCCGTTTCTCAAACAAAACGACGAAGAAAGGGAGCGAAGGACGAGGCGACCGCGCGCGGGACGGGCGCGTTATCTGCCCGTTAGATAGCACGCCGAACACACCAAACAGTGCCGCCGGAGCAAAAAATAACAAATGGCTTTTCCGTTTTCCGCCACCAAGCCGACGAAAATATACAAAACAAGCGACGCTGACCGCCTACTACTGTACAACTCGACGACTGCGAGGAGAGGCGAATAGTCGAGTGTCCAATTTGAATGGCCGGTCGGGTCGAATGCCGACCAACGGTCAACAAACAAAACGGAGAGAGGAAAACACGTGTAGCTCGCGGAAAACTAGCCGTGCTCGGCGAGGAACAAAAACCGCGGAGCCTCGATTGATTTCGGTCAATAAACACGAGTTGAACACCAAAAAAAAACACAACACAATTCGACGCTAACAAAAACAAATATTCGGTCGAGGTCGAGCGACTATCGAGCGAATAAGTTACAATTTCAAGAACCGTCCCCAAACAGCCACTCGTTTTTGATTTCGGTTTTCGGCGTCGTCGAAACTCTCCTATGTATTTTGCAAATGAATACAATTTTTACAAACAACACCGGTTTTGTCGACCATTTTTATGAATCAACTCGATCGACAACGAGCGACGGTAAGTGCGACGAGCGACGACGGCGTCCCACCGACGCACGCAACAATTTCGCTTCCATCAAACAAAAAACCCGTCCCCAACAACAACAGATATTATTTCTACTCGTTTTCATTTCGAAAACGCGACGGTCGCGTTTTCTCGAGTTAATTTTTATTCCGGTCGACGTCGTACAAAAAGAATTTCAATTTTCGACTCTTTTCGACTTTTTAAAGGAATCAAGAGAATACGACATAAAAATGATGAATAATTAAAAATAGCACGAAAACCGTCGAGAAAAACAAGTAAAATGTCGTCGAAACGAGCGAAGTGCGTCCGAATGTGTCATCGAAACGCCCAAACAGGCGAAAACTGATTCGAAAACGAGAAAAGCGTCGCAAAAATGGGAAAAGTGACGAAAAAGTGGATCGCAAAAATCGCAAAAAGTGTCTCAAAAATATCGAAAATTGATTGAAAAGGCAAGAAAACTGGCTCTAAAATGCGAAAAAGTGTCGCCATAAGTTGAAAAATAGTTTCAAAAACAGAAAAGTTCCTCCAAAAATCCAAATTGGCTCCAACATGTCCTCAAAAACAAGAAAAACTGTCATTCAAACGCAAAAAAAAATAAGCGTCTCCAAAACATGGAAAATGCCCCAAAAAGTTGAAAATCTCGTCCAAAACACGAAAATAGTTCCAAAATCACGAAAAGTGTCTACAAAACGCTAAAAGTCGACGTAAACGCGTAAAACGACTATCGCCAACAAGAAACTTGTTCTCACGAATTTATTTCGAGAAAATTTATCTCCGACGACGAACATGAGAACAAGGTCGATCCCCGTTATGGGTATGAATTCATTTCGGGCCAGGATAACCTATTCGCCGACGCACAAGTAACGTCAGGAATGTACGCGAAAATGCCGGCGCGCAACAAAAAAAACGCTCCAGCATTCCTCGTTCGTCGAACCGAACGCTTACGAAATAATAATAAAAAAACATGGCTGCGATCGGCGGGGTACGGTACGGACGGACTGTGCCGAAAAGTAAGAATTCGAAATCGCACACGTTGGCTACGCGCACGCGCACTTTTTCCGCGCTGGCCGGCCGCTTTTCTACACGCCGAACGAACGCTCGTGAAACATATGACAAACTTTCGTTTTCATTATTTTTCAATGGGCCATCCCGAATTTATACAAAAATTCAAAACTTCGAGTGTCATCCAGTCGGAAAAATAAAGTTTCAATGGACGAGTGGCAAATTTCGACTCACGATGAACACGTTTTCCATGTGTTCATCAAAACTTTACGCGACATTTTTTCGTTTCACAAATACATAGAAGAACATGAAGTTATTATTTCTGAGTTGTTATAATAACTAACACGCTAAAAATCACTCGTTGACTGGCTAAAAACGATAAGTTTTAATAAAAACACAGATAGCATCACATAGACGACGCGAAATTTGTCTGAGCGAACGTGAAACGAGCCAAAAGTTGAAAATGTCAAGGGGAGCAACAAAACGCGCACCTGTATCGCAGATTGTGCAATTTTCAATGCATTGAAGTCAACTACGTCTAACTTGCTCATCAATTTAATGAGTTTTATTTGTTCATGATAAATAATATTTTTTCACAGAATGATACAAAAGACAGTGAATTTAAGATATTTTCGATATCCAGTTGCATAGGTAATCCACAATCGGGCAAATACCTGAAATGTGTTTCAATCGGTTTTCTTGAAGTTTATTTCAACAATCGAGCAAAAACAATAATAACTTGCGAATCAAAAAAAAACACTTGTTATCAACGTGCGGGTAATTAAAGCCAATTCATTAAAGCAGCCTCGGTTAGTAGAAAATCGTATAGTAATTGAAATCCAATCATAACATACAAACAGTATACTCTATTCTACTGTACGTAAACGCAAGTACCGGATATCTCGCAACCACTGGGATAAGCGAATAGAATTATATACGGATTCAATTTTGCGATTCAAGACGGTGAGGTTGGTACTTTTGCATATGGACTATCTCGGCTACAGTTTCTGCCGACGACTTCTGGAAGTTATGAATGAGCACTGTAATATGTAGACACATTCGAACCGTCGCTATCAATGACAGCATCAACCTTACTCGGATTAAATTCTTCCTCCTCCTCCTCCGCCTCCTCGCTGATTAGTTGTTTGAATATTTTTGACTTGTCGGTGTCGCTTTTGTACCCGGATTCCAGTTCATCGCTTAGCTTGCCGGGAGCCGTGCCCCTGTGCTTTAGCGCGGAATCGGGCTCGTCCAATTTAGAAACGACGCCTTTGCCGCCGGAAAATTTGGATCCACCGCTTAACTGAGATAGAGTGTTCATGGGTGGCCACCTGCTCGCCACTGAAGCCATTTTCTGAACTTGATTTTCAACACCGAAGAAACTCTTCCACAAGTAGGCTACAATGTCACTGGTGAATATCACGCCTGTATGCATGCTAATCATTCGAATGACGAACACGCCATCCGTTCTCAAGTAGCCGTCGACGAATTTGTCGACATCCTTGCTACTCTCTTTCGGATCGAAAGGCATGTCGGCTAGTTCCAAATGACGCGTTACGAATCCTTTCGTAAAACATGGTAGCAATGATACGAACATCCAATACAGAAAACTCAACGCAGAACACAGCATAAGGATATGGAACCAAAACCATAAAAAGACGAATATTTTCTCGTTGAAAATGTTTATCACTAAAACGCACTGAACGCTGTGCTGCTGGATCTGGCCCATAACTCGAGCCTAAACAAACAAAAGTGTTGATCTGCAAGTACAAGAATAGTGACAAGCAAAACGATGCTACTGACAGGTACAAATGAAGCTAGCTGTTGGAACAAGCCCAACTGTTCGAACGAGCGTGTTTTTCGAACGATCAGGATATAGTCGAACAGTCAGACTTTTTGAACGAGCGGACTGTTCGAACGAATGGGCTGTTTGAATGAACGACTGTTCATACCTAGGTGTTAGCACGAACGCCCTGTAGGTGTTAGCAATGAACGCCCTATTGGTGTTAGTACGAATGGACTGTTCGACCGAACAGCCTGTTGATGTTCTATTGAATGGCCAATTCGTTCGAACGAACGGCCGACCTGTTCGTGTTAACGAACAGCCGACAGTTCGTGATCGATCGTACAAACTGTTCATATTCGAATGAGCGGACTGTTCGTGTTCGAACAAATGGACCGTGCTCTAACGGACTGTTCGAACAAGCGACGTTTGGACTGTTTGAATGAGCGACTTTTCGAACCGAGACGCTTACCCTAAAGTCGCATATTGTAACTCGCGGAAAGAATCCAGAATTATGCCACTCGGTGCCATTCAGTATCTCCGTTAGAGCCTTCCAACCATATAAGTCCGTTTGCTTGGAACCATTAAGAAAATAATTCATGACTAAGAAATTGGCGATGACGTTGGCGAGGTAGAACACTTTGACGAACAAATATATAACAGTCATATAGCACATGCTGTACGGTAAGTTGAATATTCTCAACAGTTTGTGAGGTACGATATGTTTTTTATATAATCTACGATGAAATTGAAACGCATTCTCCAAATGTTTCGACAACCATTGGATGGTATTTGGCCGTACATCGGGCATGACGTTTTTCGGATCTGAAGCGCTTTGAATCAGGTTGGATAACTTGATTCCTACGTATAAAAACGAGCAAACATGACGACTATAGAGTGACAGATACGACTGACTCGCGTTTTACCAGATCGTCCCGACAGAAACTTCCACATCAAGTATGGAAGTTGGAATGTCATCGAAGAAAATATTAAATAGAACGGCACCCATTGATAGTACGATATTTGCCCGTTGGATATGGCCAACTCGTGGTTCAAACCCAAATGCACTTGCTCGGGAAGAAAGTAAGTGTCCTGCGCCCAGCAATAGTTCTCCACGTACTGAAAAAGCAAATTTTACTAAATCCTCCGCGTCTAGCAGACAACTATGAACGATGTCATAAACATGACGTAACCTGCGCATGAGTCATCGAGTACAAATTAATCATTCCTGACGTTTTCTCACGATCAATTTGCGTCTCATAATATTGAATTACCTGTTCCCATGGTTGCGGAAATTGGTCGGGAGTCATGCATTCTATAGGTTTCCCGCCGAATTGTTTCCAGCTGACCAAAATAGACAGTCCGATCAAAATGTTCGTGGTGAACGAATAATGTAATTTGTCGACTACGTCGTCGTCGGATCGACGATCCAAATATTTGAATCCGGTTAACACAGATATTAAAAAGCTCATCGCTAGCTAGTTTTTAAAACCAAAAATCGGTCTCTGAAAAACATGAAAGATTGTCTCGGAGCCGCTTTCTCTAACGATTCTCTTCGTCAACCGAGCCTCGCTACGAAATGCATCGGGCAAAATTACGAGTCCATTCGGAACGTGGCTTGCACTAGAAGCAGAATCAATACGCGGAAGCTCTCTCGGTTCAATCTTTCTCAGAAACAACATTCAGCCTATAGCAAACGATCATCAAAGTATAAAACGGTGAGCAATGGAAAAATTCGAAAATGTTTTAAAATTCAATGAATGAATAATAGCAATTGAAACCTGTCTTAGATTTTGTTTGAATAACGACCCAACGAGGCTTTAATCCGTTTCACATGCGATTGAGGTGAAACCGAACGGGTTTCATAAAATTTTATTGTTTGAATTTTGGAGTCCGAGAGCCTTTTTTAACAAATTTTTTTTGTGTTTGAAATTTGTACAATATATTCAAAAATAAACGTCGACTTCGTCGCAGCTGCGAAGTCGGAGCCTTCGAACAAAAGAATGATGATGAATTGTTTTCTTAAGTAATTCTTGGATAAAATTATGGAGAATAAATTTTTTGAAAAGAGATTGAAGCGTTACGCCCTTAGGGCAAAAATCAAGTTCTATGAAAAGCGAATTACGGTTCTCCATATTACATAATTAAAAATCTCAAGCCCAAAATAATGATGTTTTAAATACTTATTTTATTATGGCAGACAGTTTAGGCAACAATAATATCCGCGTCCGTCTTATGTCCATTTAAGTCATAAACAATAATTCATAAACATATGGTAAAAATGAAATGATTCTTTTTTATTAAAGAAAACTGAGCAAGCACAACCAACGACATTAACTAGAGATCGAAATATCATCAAAAACTTTACTTATAAACAATAACACAAAATCACAAACCCATAGAATTAACGTTTTAAAAATGACATATTAAATTGCAAACTTTAAAACATTTTCAGTAGGTGGTTTAGCCAGTTAACTTGCTTGTTGTATTTAGAAATCTCAAACCTAGCAGAACAACGTCTCAAAGTATTTTATGTAATGGAGAAATTATAATGTTCGTTTGAACTATTCGTTCCAAACAAATTTAAGTTGTATAATAAAAAAAATGAAACCCATCTGAGAAAGGTTTCAAATCATTTTTAACATTTAATTGAATGCTTTGTTGCTGCAAGTTGAACTGCGCCTCATTACTTTGACATTTCAGAACAAAATAATGCACCTATTCGTACCTGTAAACTTAATGTTACATCGTAAATTATATTAGCAAATATAAGAAAATGACTGAAAAACATTCGTTCTTTTTATCATTAAACCAAATTTAATTGCAAAATATAACAAGAATATCATGCATGCATCTAGAAAGTAAATGAACTATATAAGAATATGAACTATAATTGATTTTTAACTATATTATCGTCTGAAGCATAGTCGCTTATGAGCTACACTTTCTGATCTATTGACTTTAAAATTATAGCCACTTATGAACTCTAGTTATGATGTTACGATCTATATGGTCACTTATTACCATTACACTCCTAAATAAACTATAGTTACTCGGAGACTACAGGCGTAGGGTATATTAACTTTAGTTTCTATCGCTTTACAGGGTGTCCCGTAAATACACCCCTCCCCTTGGAAACATAATTCCAGACTAGTTAGAGCAAAATTAGATACACCATCATGTAGTTAACTCAATTCTGCATTCAATGGTGTATGTTTACGGAAATTGCAAAAGTAGAAATCGTTTTATGGTCAGAAACGGTTTGGAAATCGGGTGAAACGGTCGTCAACCTTGCTTTTTCGAAAATCAGTGCACTGCGTCTTTGCTGTGTTCCTTTCTTTTTTGCTGATAATTTCACTCGCGAACGCCCGGTAACTTTTTTGTTGCTTTCCTACGCCCAAATTAATGATATCCTTCCATTCTTGAGATAAACTCAATGGGCGACCACGATTCGACAAATCAGTGAAACATTCTGATGGTTTCTTTCTCCAATGCATTTGAATCCAGTCCTCGGATCGTTTTAATTGATTGGCTACCAATTATTTCATAATAAACGATGCTCCTGCTTGGTTTGCTTTGAACAACGTGAGCCTGAATCCGATCGATTAATCACGCTTCTTCACAATCAAAACTCATGTTTGGAACAATGAAATTACACAAAAACGATAAATGGAATGGAATAATTTGGAGTTGTTTCCTTTTCCCAAGGGCCATTTCCACCCTATTGGAGACAATGAGACAAGAGGTACAAAATTGAACGCAGAATTGAAATCTCTACATGATGGCGTATCCGATTTTGCTGTAGCTAGTTTAAAAATATGTTTCTAAGGGGGTGTGTATTTACTAGACACCCTGTACTATTATTGACCAATGAAAAGTTGCTAGAGTTCATAAATTTGCATCACTTTTTTTGTCAATTTCCTGTTGTGTCTGAGTATCAAGTAACAGCAGAAACGTAACTAAAATATGTAAAACCATGTCAGATGTTCAGAGGTCGAATGTCCGATGGTAAGTAATTATGACACCCAAAATATTTGTTTCTACAGAAAACTGTCGGATACCGAAGGATGTTGGATTGTCAAGGATTGGCTCTATTTTTAAATGGTGCTTTTACATTCGTTCGGCTCTTTGGTTCGAAGATCGACAGAAGGTTAATTAGAAGAAATTAATGTCATCCCAATGAATAAATCATATAAAATTGTGCACATGTTGTGGAGTGAAATAACAATATCATGTTTAAAATAAAATTTTTTGTAACATCAATTTTCAACAAAGTGTCGAATGTTCTTCATTCGAATATGAATTTGAGAAACGAAAAACATTGATTTTTTGAAAACTTGAAAGAATATTTAGAATACACTGATTTCAACAATTGCAGTTTTAATGTTCAACCTTTCTTGCATATATAAAGTAATTGAAACATTTAGTTTATTGTATTTTCGCAAGAATATTTTATTTTATTTCAATTTAATTTAATTTGTTTCCCCAGCATAAGCGTTTCATCATATTGCAAACTGTTAAAAGCAAGCAGCACATTTTAATATTTGTAAAATACAAATCAAACATAAGATAAATAAAGATAAAATAAGAATAAAATGAACTTGAGAATCGATGGACGAAATACAGATAAAATATATAAATTACAAGCTAAATTATGTTAAAAATAAATTACATTAAGATAAGTCCAGGCGAGCAGTGATAAAGGAGTGTCACACATCACAAATTTTTTGGCTCAGTAAAGGTGCAGCTCTTGTAGATTTGAGACATTTAATTTGCTTGCTTACACAGTTGAATCAACAATAATACGGATAAAATGAAAATTTTTGCCAAAAATCAGCATTTTTATATGCATTCGCAATGATATGTATTTTCTCAAAATTCTATTTAGTAAATTGTCATTTCTCAATTCTTTGTTCAAATTGTATACTAAAAGTTGTGTTTTTAACAGAAACGGAAAAACATAAACAATAAAATTTGTTTGAAGCATCTATTTTCTGGGAAAACGTTTGTTATTATTAGTATTGTACATTTTTACTGTACGGAGAAATATGCTATTGGGATTTTTTAAAGCGGGGGTTATTTTATTTTGAATGGGTCCGACCCTTGGGCTATTTTCTGGGGAGGGGTAGTACATTATAGTCTAACTTAGAAACAATTGTTGTGAAATCGTCTAATAGTCGAAACGCTTTATGGGAGGTAACAAAACGGAAGACAGTGTTGTATTCATTTTTTTACCTATTCGTTAGGGGCCGTACATCAACGACAACATCGACATCTATCAGACACCCACCACCCTCTCCCTTGTCATCACTGTCATCATTGCCCTCCCCCCCATTTCACAAAAAATTGCAGTGTTCTTCACAAATATTTAACTTCAGCTTAACTTTCAATCTTCAAAATCGTATTTATCATCTGATAAGTCATCAGCATTATAAGCTCCTTTTCCAAGCAAAAATTACCTTATGTTAGGTATCATGAGCAATTGTTCAACTTCACCATTCTCGAATGAATCAGAGACTTTGATCAATTCATCAGCATCATCAATAATGCGATTTCGAGTATGAGCAGATTTGTCATGTTTCTGTCTTTCACCTTGACTAACAAAGTAGCGCTTGCATTGAATGCAAATTCGTTGCATCACATCTGACTGAACTGATGGGCAAAACGAATCAACGGGCATAAAACCATACTGCCAGTCTGGTTTGATGCTATCTAAAAAACTTCATTCAGTCAACTGTGCAAATCGGCCAAATTCAGATGCAAATTTGCATGCCTCCATGCCTTTTGAAGTTGCTTTGATCTTGAAAGGAGATGGGACAAATCCTTCATGAAAAATTTATCGAAAGTAAAAATTTTCTGAAACACACACCTAACCTAACAAATGAACACACCTAAAACTAAAAAGTTACCCTACTGCATCGACTTTACAAATTCTCCTCCATATTTCTTGACTTTATTCCAAACGTCTTGCACTCCTTTGAACTGTTTTCGTTTCGCAATATCTGGATAGACTAATTGGTAAGCTTTTAAAAATGTGTCATAATTAGGTTTTTCACTTTCCATATTTGTTTTCAAAATCGTGCAAACAAATTTATGTATCTATGACGCACAATTGAAGGGTTGCCTGCAAAAAGTCGATAAGTTACATTTTGGCGATTTTGAGTTAAGCACATTTTCTATGCCAACCTTTTATGCTGAATTTAATGGTATCATTTTTTTGC
>JAQGBA010001239.1:0-17158 GCA_034698125.1 Prionchulus punctatus | reverse complement strand
CTTCTAGAACCACCCCCTCACATTCCACAAAATAGTATATAAACCCCTCCATTTTTACCACTCTCATTCCCATCATGACTTTGTAATTATTGGACTTTATCTCTGTTATTGTAGTTGTTAGATTGTACTATACTCTTTTACTGTATTACCATTCGGATTTACTCTGCTGGATTTGTTAACGCCTGTATTTCTTGGATTAATAAAATATCTCTCTTAAAATTACTGTGTTGTTGCAGTCTTCTACAGTACCTCACTCGGATAGTACCATTCTCTACATTACACAACATCAACGAATCAGAAATAAAGCTGAAGTGCATCGGTGGAGATCAAGCATGTTTTTTCACAGTAATTGATGAATTCAACAGAGTGGGCGTTGAAAATATGTGCCCTCAGTGTAAGCAACCATGCGAAGAAACTGAGTACAGTTACCAACTCACAGTAAGCCAATTTCCGCCAAACCACCTTCTGAAGTACTATGAAAAAGAATTAAACATAACGGATGAAGTGAATGTGAGAAAAAACTATTTAAGATTGAACATCTTTTTCGAAAATTCACCAGCTCAACTTGTGGTCGAGTATCAAGCGTTCACGCTTAGAGACATGTTCATCTTCATTGGAAACAGTATCATTCTATTTTTTGGAATGTCTTTCATGAGCCTTGCCGAAATATTTTTTCATCTTCTTGTGAAAATAATTCGATTTCCATTCAAAAGAGCAGCCGCTGCTCTGCGTGGTAAAGTGAAGAGGAAAACTCGTGTTAGAAATGTAAAAATTAAACCGATAATAATCAACAGGAAAGCGCCAAAAAAATGAGAACATGTTGTGAAAATTAAATTTATTTCGATATATTAAGTATTATCAAATGTTATTATTTCACATTGTTCTTGCTCATTTATAATGTAATTGATGAGCAGTGAGGAGAAAAGTTTCTTTGGTGCAGGACTATTTCCAATTCAATTAAAAACCACTTATGTCCAGTTGTTTTGAGCTGTATTTTGATTTTCAAGCATCTAGCCAAACAGTTATAAGCTTTTATTTTATAAAAATCGGTAACAGGGTATTCACTTCAGAACAAACTGCCAATAAGATTTGCAAGTTTAATGAAGTGACGTCGTACCAGTTGATCTCCTGTTCATTGAAGGCTGCGGTATGATGCTGATAACAGAACTACTATTTGAAGAGCGAAAGCAAATGAGCAGTTTTTTAAAACCGTTACAGATATCAAAAGATAACAATTGGATTGTTTCTCTATATAATTTAGAGAAAGAGCAACAAACAATCAATGATATTAGCGGCATGCAAACTAACAAAAACTGTATCACCAGCAACATGTTAGTTTTCGCGGCGTATAAATTTAAAATAACAGATATGTAAGAATCTAAGTTATAGATGACTATTATTTGAATCATGCACCAAAGTACAGCATGAAAGAATGTGCAAATTAATAAAATAGAATCCGATAATACGACACCAATGAGAATTCGGTTAACTTGTTGGTGTTCGGCCATTTGCGAATTACCCGCTCGTATTCGTTTATTCAAAATAGTAATGAACTTAATCAGTAAAATTAATTCCAACAGTAAAATTAAAAGTGTAACACATCCGATTAAAAGCGACGATGCAAAACTGAAATAAGTGTATGATGATGAATCGTTGATCTTTATCACGTTATCAGCGAGTGAAAAACATGGAAAAAAACACGACAGAATTAGCGCGATGAATGAAATTTTCAAGCTTGCCAATGTCGAGGAATGTTTTCGATATTTTACAGGTTTCCACAAACAGTAGAACCTGTCGGCCATTAGCGTCAAGGAGAGGAGGTGACTCCATATCAGGCACGTATCGCTAAGGTATACGAAAACGTATTTCGTTTTAAAAAATGATGTTATCCAAGCGGTGCCGAACATGAAACTTAAAATATTAGCTAAAAACTGAACGAACTGTAAAACAAACGATGGTGCATCATTTTTCATCATCAAGCGAATGATTATTGTCAGATTGAATATAGAAATTAGAAATAAAAATGGTGAAATTAGAAAAATTACCGAAGAGACTAGAGGATACAAAAGGTATTGAAAAATAAACAAATTAGGAAAAAATTGTTTTAAAGAAGGGTAAAAAATCTGATAAATTGACATGGTGATAAGAAGATTAAATTCAGATGGTATTTCAGCACATCTACATGATGCTAGAAACAACAACAAGTCTTCCATATTTTTTATCAGCCAGCTGGGATATGAATATAAATGAGGAATTGGATCGGTACTAATAAACGTATTGAAACCGATGGACTCATCTTCAGTTAAGTTGTAGACAACGTCGTCTCCTGCGCATTCTTTTTTACAACAACACATTGCTTTGGAATTGTTGACATCATCTTCATAAGTCACAATGTGACAAACTGTTTGAATTTGCTGGAACAAAATGATTCACAATATGATCAAGAATCAGGTAATAAAGATTCAATGTTTTATCTTAGCATCTCTGATATCTAAGGAGTCACATACAAATGGGTGGGGGGGGGGGGGGGGATTGAGAAATATAACATGACATTGGTAACATTGGTACCAATGTAATGTTATATATTGGTAACATACTGTATATGGTAATCGATTGCCAAGAGTGTTAAATAGGGCATTCAATCGGCAACTTTAATGAATTTGATAAAAGTGTTCTAATCAAATCATATTGGTATAATATATACCGTAAATGTAACGTAAATGTAAAAATAACCCCCGGGGTTATTTTATTTCTAATTGGTGTGACCCCGGGTGGGGGGGATGTATTTTGAGGGGTTGTATCCAAGGGGAGGTTATTCAAGGTAGTCACATTTCTAGTTTCATTCCATTAGTACACTGTAGAATTAAACTTTTTGCAAGTATTCTTGCTGAAATTAGCTAAGATGTAACGTTAAATTTCATTATCTTACTTTGACTCCAAGCACATATTTAAAGTAAATTACGAAAACAGCACAAACAAGCTGCAACATAGTTGTTTGTAGTATTCAAGAATTGTTTCAGAAAACCTTTTCTGGGATATAAACTTTTATCTAGCCATTTTTTTCAGAAATCTTTTCCATACATAAACACGAAAAGGAAGATTGTGTCTTTTTACTGAGGACAGCAACATGATGAATTGCGGCAATTAGAGCATCTTACTCCTGCAAGGAGAAAATTGACGATCGAAGCAAAACAAATCAGTTTGGTGATTGTTAACTTGACTAATTCACTTATTGTATTTGCGTCTTTTCGAACAAAAAATAGAGCTAGCTTAAATGCGGTAAATCATCAAACACGTGAGCTGATCAAGTAGAATGTGACAGAAATGAAAATTAACCGAAATACCGTAGATATGCTATTCAAGCGAGTTTTTGTAAGTGCAGAGATATACTATGCAACGCAATATATCATAATTAGTTATATGCCATGTTAACATTTATAAATTAATTTTTGACAAACTTTTATTTGAGACACCTAAATGCATTAATAATTTGAATTGAATGGAATAGTGCCAAAGCTCTAATAATTTCATTCAGCTTTGTATGTCGCCAATCTCCTCCATACTGCTTCTGCAATTCATCAAATTTGTAACAAAGCAAGACATTTTGATTTCCTTTATTGCAGTGACTCAGATTTACTAGCGTGAAGCGAACTTGTAACAAAAATTTCTGATTTTCAAGATTTTAATATACATTTCGGCTTGTGCACGCATCAGCAGGTGATGCATTCTGAACAACATTTTGTCGATGAATGCTACTTTTGTGTTTTGACTGAAGGACAAGGAAAACCATGAAAAAACATGCTGTTCAAGTGCACTGATTGGGCGCTGTTTAGTAGAGAAAAGTGTTGAATACTATAGTATTTAACTTGTTATACGACATAGATAATATTATATGCAGCATGTGAACACAGCAAACAATACGAAATATTGACGAGAACTATGAATGTCACAATTTGCCTCATTAATCTGCACTTTGTGTTGGTTGAATTTTTACAACTTTAACACGCGTTTTTCTTTTCATTTTTCCACGCAAAACAGCGAATACCCTGTTACCAAATTATTTAAATAAAAGCTTATAACTGTTTGGCTAGATGTTTGAAAACCCAAATACAGCTCAAAACAACAGTACATAAGTGGTTTTTAATTGAATTGAAAATAGTCCTCCGCCAAAGAGACTTTTCTCCTCACTGCTCATCAATAACATTGTGTATCAATAATATAGTCAATTCCCACTCTCATTTATATTTACATTTCCCCAACTCGTTTCTCATTTCCATCAACAATTTCTCAAACCCAAACATTTTCATCATTCATTCACATTCATTCAACCACCCTATTCTTTTTATAAATATATATCCATACAACTATTACAATCTGTCCAATCTTTTCCCATTCCTAAAACTATTACAACAAATCCCATGCTCTCCTCGCACTTTCTGCTATATAACGTAGCCTTATAGTTGTACATTCAGTGCACGGTTTGAGGCACTCGTTGGTCGGTCGCTCGTATGGTTTGCTTGTTTGTTGTTGGTTTGGCTCTTTCGTGTACAATAAACTATCTTATCGCCAAATCTCCAACGCGCAATACACAGCACTCCAACCAACAGTTACGAACACCTCCGTTACAACGTTATAAATGAGCAAGAACAATGTGAAATAATAACATTTGATAATACTTAATATATCGAAATAATGTGACGGACGTAAAATATCAGGCCAAGCCTACAGTATACTTTTAATAGCAAAGAAATAAGAAACATTAAAATACAGTATACTAGGCGGAGCCGCGGCAAGTGATTAATGATCGACTCGTTTATATGATGGATTGCCGAGTAGAATAACGACAGCATTAATCACCATAAAGGACATGGACTGAAGTTAATGAATAAGGCGAGGCGCCTGATGAAGGAAATCATTAAATAGCTAGTGAATTGCGTTCGAGCTCGGTTCTACTGTCAGGCTTTAGTAGAAGTTGTGTATGTGTTTTGGCGTCCCTTATATTAATAAAAGCATACCCAATCATCAGTCCCAGTACAGTATACCTTAAGCAACCAACATTTAACAGTAACGGGCAAGAGAGCCGTTACAATAAATTTAATTTTCACAACATGTTCTCATTTTTTCGGCGCTTTCCTGTTGGTTATTATCGGTTTAATTTTTACATTTCTAACACGAGTTTTCCTCTTCACTTTACCATGAAGGGCAGCGGCTGCTCTTTTGAATGGAAATCCAATTATTTTCACAAGAAGATGAAAAAATATTTCGGCAAGGCTCATGAACGACATACCAAAAAATAGAATGATACTGTTTCCAACGAAGATGAACATGTCTCTAAGCGTGAACGCTTGATACTCGACCACAAGTTGAACTTCTGAATTTTCGAAAAAAATGTTCAATGCTAAATAGTTTTTTCGCACATTCACTTCATCCGTGATGTTTAAATCCATTTTGTAGTACTTCAAAAGGTGATTTGGTGGAATTTGGCTTACCGTGAGTTGGTAACTGTACTCAGTTTCTTCGCATGGTTGTTTACACTGAGGGCACATATTTTCAATGCCAACTTTATTGAATTCATTAATTACTTTGAAAAAACATCCTTGATCTCCACCGATGCACTTCAGCTTTATTTCTGATTCATTGATGTTGTGGTACGAAGCAAATGCACTGCTGGCTTGTTTCAAAATTGTCGACAAACATCCGCATTGATTCCACACAATTTCGTTTTCGCATTGCAAAAGACACAGTTCCTTTATATAGCCATCTGTTTGCCTGAACATGTACAATGGATACGAGCTTAAGCATTTACCGAGATGGGCTGTATTTCGAAGGTGCCGTATCGGGTGAATGGCTACATTGAATTCATAACCGGCACTCAGGCGAATTGATGTATCGTATTCATCAGATGGAAGTGTTTTGGGATCGTGAAGCTTCAGATAAAATCCAGATCCCTTCAACCATTGGCCCAGTCTGTACATACAATATTCATCTTCGTTGACATTCAGAATAAATTTGAGACCATTTTGAATACCAGTTGATGTGTGACGTTTTTGTTCTGCTGTTTCGATGTATTTTGTGTTAATTGATCCCAGGCCTATAATTTTTATAAAGCTAGTTTCAAGACAAGTAACATACATGCTTCATAAACCATGCACGAAATCTGTGCAACTTCGATACATTTGAAAGTATGCAGTAACATGTATCATACTACAGAGCAATTGTTAATGAAAAACAGTTCAGGAGCCTATGTGTATTCCTTAACAAGTAAAATGGATCAGAAGCAACAGAAGCAACCTCACAAAATACCAATTTAGGAAATGGGACATGGCCTTAATGTCACCCAGCATGTTCCAGTTTACTGTACTACTGTATACTATACTAGAATTATACTGGTAAAAATTTTTGTCAGTATACTATACTGTACAGTACTATATTGGAAAATTTTTCAAGAAGTGATACCATACCATACTATACTAGAAAAATTTATATTGGTCATACTATACTATACTGTATACTGTAATTTCAGCATGGTTTTGACTTTTTTAATTTTTTTATCGTTTTGTTTTTCAAAATTTGAATGACTGCGTATAGCAAAATAGTCCATGTGTTTGCAATCCGCGGCCATCTAAAAATTCAATCAAAAATCCTTTTTTTGTGGAACAATTAAAGTTAAAATTGTTAAAAGTTGAAACCTTATGTTCGCATGCCGGCTTTTTATCATCGGGTATGAAAAGTCGCGTGACAGCAAAAAATTTAGAAAATCAAATCATGATAATACTAAATCATAGCCTTTTGGAATGACATTTGTTGTGCTTTGTATGTTTTTGTATTGTGGGATTGCAGCAGCATTCATCAAAACGATGTCTAGATGTTTGCCGTTAGTAAAAGAAAGGTTGTGGAAAGTTTTTGTTTCATCATGGAATGTATACTGAAATTCATACTATACTGGAATTATTCTCGAAAGATTTTTTCCGGTATACTATACTATATTATACTGGAAAACTTTTTTTAAATCTGTACTATTCTATAATATACCAGAAAAAAAATTTTAGGCTTACGCTATGCTATACTATACTAGAAAAGAATTTTAGGCTTATACTATACTATTTTTTTTTATTATTATTTTACTCGGCTTCTGTAAAAGAAGGTGAAGAACACTGTATAAACATGACAATACAATTAATATTATACTATACTATAATTCAAAAAGTTATACTGGAACATGCGAGCATGTCACCTATTTTGCTATATGTATGTACATGCTTAAGCCTATACACAGCGATCTGGAGAACTATTAAAGAACTGCTAGAAAGAATAATGTTATTATTGAAGTATGTCTCACCTGTTTTTGCGCCGATAAAATTGTCTGCTATGTTTGGATGTAGATTAAATGAAAATCCCGGGCCATACGTCATAAACATTGTCAAAATGATTGTGTCGCAGTCTACCTCAACATTACTCCAATGACATTTAACGAAGCTCATTTTTTTAGTAATCATCGCAAAATCCAAAATATTAACAACAATGTCAGGTGTGGCAAAGCTCAACTCGGCGATAGAAATACCTTCCATGATCTTGTCGATTTCATCAGGGGATGGTGGCTCATAGTAACACGTTTTGTTAATCTAAAACAATTAAGGGAATTACGCTGAAACCAGGAACATAGTGGAAACTGTATCCTCAAGTAATTTCGATTATTGATAATACAATTTTGACAAAGGTTAAATGTCTGACAGGTCAATAGTTCCATGCGCAAGATCAGTAAGGAATAAGACTGTTTATCAAATATCACAAATGTGTAAAATCAGACGGTAATGGTAGGACAAAGGTTGAAATAAATCATAGTAATACGAGAGATCATGTCATTTGGAAGATCGTCAATAGTTATCATATAAGTGGACGTAAAAAGATAACTTACCATTTGAAATAACCAAGCGATTTCTTCTTTAGTACTACCGCCTAATACCGCTACCAGCATCTTTGCTTGATGTCTTCCGATCACAGTTCTTTTGAATGTATTTTGATTCCACAATGAAACTGCCGGAAATAATACTTCTTCACTAGTCTCGTAGTAAGTTGTCGTTTTTATGTTGTAAGAGAAATATTTTTGCACATTATCTGTACATTGCCACAGACAAAGTATCATCGACAAGCAGAATATCGCCAGCCAAACTAATCTGCGAACGGTCTTTCGACGTTTCTCTTTGAAAACGTGGAACAATCCGTGTATACTTGTTACTTGAGAAAACTTTCGCAGCTTCGAACTGTCAGGCATAGTTTGATAAAATGATAGCGCAATTGTAATGTCATTGAATTGAAATAAAACTGAAATTAATCTCACCAATGAAAATCGATCCTTGTTGCCTGGTGTCACAAATTCTACATTTGAAATGAAATATTATTTTACGCCTATAAAAATGAAATCAAAAAAGGGCGTAAATATTATCCACTTGTAATTTGTCATTCTCTTTTGTCTGATAAGTTTATCACGCGTTGTGATTTGTTTCCATACGAATTAGCAGACCAGAAAATCATTGGGATTATATCCATATTTAATGTCATTATAATTTAATATTTTAGTAAAATTACAACTAAAATTTCTTGACTTGAAATAACTTTGTGTAACTAGGTGGGCTTGATTTATAAAAGGTAACAGTCACCTACCGAGCAGTTCCAACGCTGGCCCAGTTAGTTGGAAACTATCTGGCCCGATGCTTCCCAAAATGGCAGATTGGTATCCTTGCTGGTCAAGCAACGGGAGATCCATATTGCACTCTAGTTGCGTAGTACAGCAAGCTAGCCTGACTAAGCATGCGAAAGTTCGGGTGATAACAAGGGGAAATACCTCCAATTTTCATACACTTTTTTTCTAAGTAACTTGTTTCAGAAAAACGAAATAATTTTTAAATTTAGTTAAAAGTGGTGCAATGAGATGTAGGATAGAAAAATTAAATAAATATGTGTAATAGCATAGTAATGGAATAATAATTACTGAGAAAAACTTTTAAAACGTTTTATTTAAGGCTTTTAGCTTCTTGCCTGGTGAAAGTTTATTATCGCTAAACCTCCATCAACTTGTGTTGTATGATGCACTGTGTCTTCCATTTTACCACTTTAACGAATGTACTTAATATTGTCAATAAATTGTAAAGCGAAGTTAGTACCTTAGAAACTGGGAAATTTTTCTTTGGGCAGTAAAGAAGCATCGAAGTAAAGAAGCATTCGACAGTAAACAAGCATCATTTGAAGAGCGGGTGGTTCAGCGGCTTAGAGGCTTAGAGGCTGGACTAACCATCGCAAGGTTGGAGGTTCAAATCTGGGTGCTGGGTTATTTTTCCTGATGGCCTTGAGCAAGCCATGCAATTCACATTGCTTACTGGTAACCTTAAGCCTTTGCCTTTGAAAGGGCTTATCTTTAAGGTAGGAATGCTTCATCGCACAAGTGTTGTAGTGCATAGTAGCAGACATTAAACATCTGTCTTATCTTACTTTGTTTTCGAAATACAGCAGTACAGTTCTCAGAATCGCCCCAGAAAGAAAATTCAAGAATTATTACATTCGAAATGCACTTCCAATCATTGAAATCGAAGCTGTAAACTGCAAAATGGAATAAATAATTTTTAAGGTTGGACTCGACATAAGGCTTTACCAACTGCATCCAAATACTCTCGACTACAAAGTCGAATTGAACATTGGTTGCAGTATATGAAGGCAAAATGTATAGTTTAGATATAGGTTAGTGACAGATTTAGCTTCATGGTATTTGACAAAATAAGTGACATATACAGTATCGATATACCTGAAAGTGAACAAAGGGAATGGTTTTCCTAGATACTTTTACAAACTGTCTGTTATGAGTGGGATGCTAGGTTTGGCAGGCGTTGATATTAACGATGTTTCATCAAAACTACCATTACCAACGGACATCAGTTTCATGGAGTAAGTAACCAACTCCTGTTTACTAACAGTTCTTCGTTGGTGTCCCCTTGCTACAGTAAATAGCATCGGTAGTTTATTAAAGTTAACACTGGATTCATTTTCAAATACCTTGACAACATGATGCAAACCTCGCTTCAAGGGGCACCTTAATACTCACTTTCTTATCCTTGAGCACTGCTTTTTTCGTTTATGAGTCACAACCGCACTGAAGGCTGCACCTGGACGGAGCCGTTCAGGTATAAGCCGCCTTATATGCGAGTAAAGATAATATTCATAGTTCTATGGTCATTATGGTTTAGGAGCATAAAGAACTTGTTTTTCTTCTACTTTCAAAAACTGATACTTGTTTGATGGTCGGCAATTTGACAAACATGTTTCGTAGGTAAAACTTTTACGATGGCTGAAACTCAGCCAATGTCCTACTT
Organism: Prionchulus punctatus; assembly: GCA_034698125.1. NCBI lineage: Eukaryota > Metazoa > Nematoda > Enoplea > Mononchida > Mononchidae > Prionchulus > Prionchulus punctatus. Next base: position 6,797 of record JAQGBA010001239.1, on the reverse strand, counting down.
GTTTCCTAATGGTGGCAAAATGTGGAAAACAAAGGTAGATTTAAGAATAAGCGCCAAAGACGGGGCTGAAGAAATTTTTTTCATCAAAGATGCTATTGTAACTTTTGATACGGGCACTTTTGCTACTCTGGATGTTGCTGCAAGTGCGTTTAGCGAACTAATGAAATTTTATAAGCAACACAAGTACCAACCAGAAGAATACCATGATAAAATGAGTTTTCAAATGGACGACTATAAATTTGTCAGTCACCAACCTTTAGTTCTACCTGATCGATTAAAAAAGAATGTTGGATGCATGCTACATTTGAAATTGCTGAAGAGTCATTTTTCAAAGAATGGGGTAAACTTACTTTTCTCTCGTGAATCGTGATCCTTACCTTACGAATTCTGTTTCAAATTTAAAGAAATTGAAACTCACTTGCGAATGTCTTCTTTTAATTTCGCTTTCAAAATAAGGGTTGACTGAAGTAATTTCTTGAGCAGGGAGGGAAAACGGATGAGACGAAATAGGAAAGTAGTGTGTAAATGTTATTTTGTTCACACATTCTTGTTAACGGATGCAACAATGCACTTGTTAGTACCTAAACAGGAGACGCCTTTTTACGAAGCAAAACAAGCTGAAGCCACTTTTTTACAAGAAAATGGATGGTGGAGAAATTAAAGCGATCTGAGGAATTCGTTAAAAGAAATTGGAAAAAGAACGCATTCATTTGAATGCTTCACTGATTTCTCAACTATGGGTATGTCCCAAAGTTTATCCCTAGAATCAAAGGAAATCATCACGTCCAGCACTGACCAATCATGTCGTGTCATGTCGAGCGAAATTATGGCTAAGCGACGAAAGACGTATTCAAAGGATGCAGTACAGTCCTGACTTGAATCCAATGGAGAATCTTGGCGCAATCGTAAAAGGCCCAGTGGAGAAGCTGATGCACCAAGAATCTGGACGTGGTCGTTACTCAGAGGAAAACTCTTGCTGAAAAATCTGAATACAGTTTTCAATGAACTGGAATTTGATACAGAATCGTTCGAAAGTCTGTTATGTTCAATGTGGGTGCGTCAGGGAAGCGGAAGATGGTCAAAGGAATTTTTGAATTTGTGAAAAATTCAACAATTTGGTTGCTCTTTATTTTTCGTGAATAAAACATGAAAAATGTGGTATTTCGTTACAAATTGGGTGTCTGAATTTTTTTCATCTCATCGGGAAGTGTTTTTACGGAGAAGGGTCATTATTTCGAGACTCCCTGTACTTTTATAGCATTTGATTTAGGCAGAAGGAAGCCCGCTTCTACTTTCAAAAACTTTCTGCTGCATTTAAAGACTGATAATTGTCTTGTCTGGCTATTACGACAAAATCTATTTCAAATATGACATTTCTACTTACTTTATTTATGAACACTTGTCAAGCCATCCCTGTCCAGCCTCTTCATTGTTTTTTCGGTCCTCAATGGGCTGGGAATGCTTTATACTTATGTGTGATGTGTTCAGCAACTATGACTTCACCATGAATTGACTTGAAAACGTTGTTGTAAACGCGGTGACAGCAATGCGATCTTTGTATTTTGAAAAAATACTTACCCTTGCAATTAGCATCAATGATTTAAAATCATTTCAGCTCTTTTACCATAATTCATTTAAACAAATTATTAATATATTGTGGTATAGTAATCTCAAATTTTCATTTGGTTATTCAAAACCCATCTAAATAAAAGAGCCGTTTGTCAATTTAGACTTGTGATATTTCCAAGTTAATCGCGCTACCTTGGCACTAAATTCGTCGCAAATATTAATTATCCTTCATTTTTATGAAACTAAAGGCTGATGAGAAATGACGCACTTTCCGAAGGTCGAAAATTTTAACCATTTTCAAAGTGTTCGCCACCTGTTACGTGCATTTAAAGGTCGTTTCAAACACATTTGGGTGCCCATGTTCAGTTTGTGTTTGGTTCTTTTTTTATGGCAATGTTCGGATATCGTCAAACAATATATCTCGTATGACGTTCGTACAACAACATATTACGAGAACAAGAAAGAGTTACCTTATCCAGCTGTAACAATCTGGAGTCAAAATACTTGGAGGCGTACAGTAATTGGCAGACGGCAAATGAGAGTAATAATAGCAATGACGAATGGTGCTAACAAAGTTGGGTTTGAAAATTTGTATTATAAGGTAAATTATATGGACTACTATTGTACCTGAGCCCTATGAATTCAGCGCATTTGATTTATCTGATTACAGTACATCTATACTGTATTTAACAACAGCATGCTTATTTGCCCTCTCATACGACTCGTCAAAGTCGTTTCCCAGCAGCAGCTGAATTCAAAGTACAGTAAGCGTAATCTTCAAACTTACAATCCGAATTCAGATGTTGAATTTTCAGCATACGGATAGATTGAATTAGGCAACAAACTGTTGCCTGTATCATCGTGTACACTTAAAAGTCAATATCTGAATAATACGGACCATAAATTTGAATTTTAGGATAGGTGTACTTTAATTCCAGCCACACTTGTGAAGGAACCTTAGTTCAGGTTAAATATCTACTTTACTGTTTAGATTAATAAAACCTGCTACTACGAACCATCGTCGTCGGATCAAGTCGATGAAATTATAGCCGACGTCATTGAAAACGCTATCGCGCTAAATACTCCAACATCGGAGAATATCGTGAACATGCTGAACTTCGCGACAATAAACAAGCAGATGATTTTTTACAAATGTTTCTGGAGAAATGTAGAAATTTGTTGCGACAGTATTTTCTTATCGACGTTAATGGTTGATGAACCAGGATTTTCTTTTAACCTTAATTCAAATGTGGCGCAGAATTTCATTGGTAATGATTCAGGTATGCTGCTCTGAACTCATTTGGTTCACAAACACACATGGTTGTTTGACCATCGACGAACCTTTTGTTCAATTTCAGGACTCGGATCACTGAACAGGAAATATAAAGTTTCGAAACAAACTGTGCTGTACGAATCAATGGCGGGTACCCAAAATGGTTTGAAGTTAATTCTCAATGTCAACAATGATGAGTATTGTGAATATGTTGATGCAATCGATGGTGCCGGTTTCTGGCTAAAATTACATGAACCCAAAACATATCCTTTGGATGGATATCAGTCTTCAATTGGCTTGCACGCCGGATACGAGTACAACATCGCGATTAAACTTACTCGACATGTTCGAAATACGGCGCACTTAGGAAAGTGTTTAAGTTCGTTACCTTTGTATATGTTTCCAGACAACGATGATTACACAAAACAACTGTGTCTCATGCAATGTGAAAACGAAATTGTATGGAAACGCTGCCAGTGTTTATCTACCTCTTTGCCCGAAGCCGGTAAGGCTTTCGCGAAATTTCACAATCTCGATGAAACGAAACTATTTCTGAATTGTGTCGGTGGCAGTCGCTCTTGCTACTTCCACATGCTAGGTGTTTTAAAAGACCTAGGAATTGAAAATTTGTGTCCTCATTGTAAGCAATCGTGCGAAGAAATCGAATACAGTTATTACATGACCTTGCGGAAATTTCCACCTAGCCATCTTTCGTTGTTCTACAAAAGCGAATTCAACATTAATGTCACGGATTCTGTCCGAAAGAATTTTTTATCAGTCAACATCTATTACGAAAATTCCGCAGCTGAATATTTGATTGAAAATCAAGCATTCACTCTGAGAGATTTTTTCATTTACATCGGAAACAGCATGATATTGTTTTTTGGAATGTCATTCATGAGCTTCGCCGAATTTGTTTTTCACGCTCTACAAACGATTTTCGTCAAATATATCAGAAGAGCCATCATTGAAATTCGCATAAAACTGAAAAGGCGAACTAGAGTTAAAAACATTCGATTACAAATGCAACCAGTTACTTTGAAAAGGGAAAGACATTGAATTTGAGAAAGTATGCGTTTCCGTATTTGTAAGATTATACTTGCTAATTTGTATTTTTAAATTAATTTCAATCTATTATTCAACTATAAATTATAATTGCCATCAATCAATTTTTGCGAGCTTTGTTGAACCGTTAAATAGTTTTCAAATACCATGAGCAAATATACAAACTTATTGCTGTTAAATTCAATTACATAGCACAGCTACTTTGAAAAATTGTGAAATTAACCTGATATACAGTACATAAAATTGCATTTGCTCATTTCTATTTTTGAAAAATCTATTTGTTCAAGTGTAATTTATAACAGCAATGAATTAATTAGATGAGCATTAGGATGAAGGATTATGGCTTACATGCTATGGATAATATTACTATGTGCGACGGGCATCCTGTTAAAGTATCTCTCCCCTGTTTGGAACCCAGGCGCTATGGTGGATAGCAAGCCACATTCCATCCAATACACCTATCCAAAGCTTCTTGCGAATTTTTGAATGAGAATTCACGCGACAGTACAGCTAAATGTTCAAATTTGCATTCTATTATATCATCTCACTAAATAATTTTGACAAAATCGAGCACACTACTTTGATTATTCACAAATATCATCGGATATCAATATAAAAATAATTGAGGTAGATAAAAACAGGATGACCATTGAAAGTAGTTGATTTTCAGAATTTAAAAACTGCGCCATGATTTCTCAACAGCGAAGCCACGGTTGTGTAATTATTTCTGGTCGCTATATCCAATGGGGTTTCCTCGTAGATATTTTTCACGTTGACAGTGGCCGTATTATTCAGCAATGTTTCCACAATTTCGACAGAGCCGAAATCCGACGCGAAATGAAGTGCAGTATAACCTTCGTTATCTTTCGCATTTACGTCGGCAGAATTGTTGACCAATACGCGCACAATTTTGACGTGCCCGAGTATGCAGGCTAAATGCAACGGCGTGACGGACGGCGATTTTTCACCGAGTTCGATTATACGATTTTGCTTGGCGTTTACGTTTGCTTTGTTTTCGATCAAGAGTAACACTACATCCAGATATCCATTATTCGCGGCGACATGTAAAGGAGTAGCCTTCAATCGGCCAGTCGCATTAACGAGATGAACATCATGCTCCAAAAGAATTTTAACAAGCTCTGTTTTTCCAGAGGCTACTGCTAAATGAATCGGCGTATTACCGCGATCATCCTTCGCGCTGGCGTTAGCATCGTTCGCTAATAAGCGCAATAGTTCTGCTTGATCGCCTTGCAACACAGCGCGGTGAAGCGATGTCTCATTCATGTGGTCATCCAATTCGTCAGACTAAAATATAACAGCCCTTATGGTACTGCGTCATATTCTTCGGGGCGTAATGACTGAGTTAGCAGGGACCTCGTATCAATCGTCGACATCCCGCCTACATCTGCGATGCCATCCAGACAGTGCCTACCACCCCAATGTATTTCACTTACCGATGATGCTACAGCATGATAACCAATGATTAAGAGAAACGCAATGTAAATTGTATTCATTTTAACACGATAGGTGGCGAACAGTTCACAGCAAACTACTCGGTGAGGTGCTTTAATGAAAATTATGGTGAACAGCCTGTGCGAATAAACAACTGATATAATTACATGTATATGAAAGCGATCTACAGATATCGCATGTCATGTTGAACGAATAGTATATTATGCACTTTATTCTTCTGAAAGTTCAAATGTCAACGTGTGTTATTGTACACGAAAACTAACGAAAATAATGAGATTTCTATCAATTTGCATTGGTAGCGATACGCAGAGATCGCGTGTCCCATCAACTGAAATACATTGTGGACTTTCATCTTGAGAACATTTCAAAGCCATATCGTGTTCCAAGCAGTTTAATAGCATTAGTTTACTACTGATTAAAAATTATATAATTTTAACCATTAAGTTTATACAAACTTGATTATTCATGATAATCCGTGGATACAAGTCATTGTGGTCGATTGAATAAGTTACGCAACAAAGTAGAATAGGACTGTGTACTTTCAGGTACAATTCAAGCTGCAGTTGGACCATTCCAGGTTACCATGGTCAAGACGGGCTCGCTTCTGATCGTCAAAGGAACATTCAAGACTCTTCCAACGGCTAATATCTTGTGATCTCTGTATATTTTATGGATCTTAAATAGTACCTTATTGTAGTGACCGCGTTAAGGCTGGGACGTCGTGGACTGTGTCTTGTTTGCAGCTTCGTAGTGTCGGGTGGTTAAAAAGTGCATGTCCCCTCCTCAGCTGTAGATACAACTATAGAAGTGGAACTATTATTGCTATAAAACGATCTTCGGCATAGCGTAACGTGATTTATCAGGAACAGTTTGTAAAATTCATGGAACTCGCCCTGCTTGGAACAAACGCGTGATTTGTGACGCACTCACCTTGTGATGCTTGATTCCAACTATCGCTCTTCTTCTTATTCGTGTGACTCTATTCCCGTGAAACTTGAAGCGACGTTATTGATAAGTCGAATAAAATATGACCGAAGCTCATGAAAGACATTCCGAAAAATAAACCAATCATACTGCTGAGATAAATAAAAAGGTCTGCAAGCCGTAAACGTCCGCTCCTCAGTGATAACGTTAACCGACGAACTATCGAAAACGTTGTTTCACAAAATGTGTCCGTTTCTATTTGCTAGACTAGCGACATTCAACAAGTTAGTGTAATAGGAATCGTGTAGTTTAGATGGAAAGCGCGTTGCAGTCAGTTGATAATCGTACTCAGTTTGATGGCGCGGCAACTTGCTATAAGGACAAAGGCGAAACCGCAGATTCTATGTGTTTTAATTGTAAAGGGTTTTCCAATAAGGACGCAATTTTTAATTTTGAAATAAAACACAAAATTTGCACTGAAATTTCAAGTTTC
>JAQGBA010001238.1:0-17172 GCA_034698125.1 Prionchulus punctatus | reverse complement strand
TGGTATATTGTAATTTGTTGTAGGTTTCACCCAAGTTGCTGCAGGGGTAGGCCACATCATTTCGTCACACCCTGTACTTATAATTTATCGCAAAATAGCGTCGTTCTTCTACAAACTGACTATCTCCTGCGCTTGCTTCGACTTGCAACACCTGACCATCGTTTGGCTCGCGGAACAAAGCGCTCGTTTCAATTGGCTAGGTGTTACCAATATGGTCTTAATTCGACTGACTGTCGCAGCCAAGGTACAAAGCTATTTATGGATGCATACTGCTATCGGGCAAATTTTTGGCGTTTTTCTAATCTCTTTGAATCGATTCATGGTCATTGTATTTAATATGGTAAAATCCGTTGGATTTATTAGTAGAAATCTTTTGTATATTACTCATTGCTTCTTTTGCAAGGAGTGGAAAGGTTTCGTCTTAAATGCAATACTGGTTGTGCAATGGCTTCTACTGTTTGCGCTAACGGCGCCAAAATGGTGGATAGAGTACGACGATTACACTCTCGTAAACAGGACTGGTGGTGTGACTGTTGTACAAATCACTGAAAGCTTGTGGCAGGTTTGTCTATAGTACATAAACAACTCTCGACAACTTGACCTATCTTCGAGTGTATAAACGATAAGGGATGAGGGCGGGAAGATAAACGATGAGGGATGAGGGCAATTCTAAGTAGAATGTTCCCTATGGCGACAGAGAGACAGTCGGGTGCAAAGCCCTCCGCTCCCATAGAACAGTCAGATCGGAATGGAAGGCGTGGGATAGCGCCAACTCGCTAGGTCGCTATTTGCCCTCGAAAGTCTATCGCTTGCTACCAACTTTACAACTAGGTACGTTGAAACACGCGAAACGCGCATCTTGCTCTATTATCCCACCTGGCTTCAAGTCGCGGGGGTGACAAGCAAGCGACAATCCAATATGTCAGACCCACCCCCCTTACAGCGATATAGTAGACTGAAAATAAAAAAAGTCAGAGATAAATCTTCTTGAAATATATTAGATAGAATCCATGAAGACAACCTGTTCTGGAACCACTGTTTACTTCTTTTCTATTTTAGGGCGTCTTTTGTTTTTCATCATGTTTCGTTGTTGGCATTTTTTGCGGGGTTTGTTATTCGATTATTTTTTGGAAAGCCCGAAGCTTTCGCTTGAAGATGGGTAAATCTAACGGTAGCGACTTAACACAACGCGAAATGACTCGTGGAAAACAAGAAGCCGAATTAAAGCTGGCCTTTTTCGCACCACCAACCTTTAGCGTTGCATAAAAATTCGCTCTCTGTATACATTGCATTGCATTGTTTAATAATTTTACATATAAACCAAAATAAATTAACAATATGACTTTGTGTGGGTTGAACAAGCGTATGTCTTGTCGATTGGCTAAAACGAAATTACAACATAACAAACAAACGCAAAAAAATAAATGTGTTGAAAGTACTTCATAGCAGACTACTTCGCTTTTGGCGTTGGCATTCAGCTCATAGTCAAATGGCTCCGTTTCGGCAGAACGATGCGGACCGAGACCGTTGAAACTGTATGGTGTGTTACTGTACTTTGCAACGTATGGTTTGTTCACTAAGGGAGGACTGCAACCGGCGTAATCCCAGCACATTCACCAAAAGGCTGTATAGATTTGACACCAACAGTCTTTCAAAAACTTCCATTTTTTTCGATTTGGGTCGAATTGGATTCTGATCCACACATCGGATTCATTCGTTTTACGATTCCTAAAAAAAATATTAGAACAAAATAATATACAAAACATTTGTTAGCCGAACACACCACCCAGGCTTCAAAAGCGATGTAATCCGAAATGCTATTGAACATTAGCAAGGACTTTCCCATATCGGCGCAGTATTTCACCGATTGGTTCCAAGGCTTATACAGACCTGTTTTCAGGTAACACGATGCGCCAATAGGTTCGAAATTTTCTCAACATGTTGCTGCAAACAGAAAGGGATACATAGTCGCAAACAACCCCCCCCCCCCCACCGCAAGAGCACTGAGTACCTGCGGGTGCCTCCCATCTTTACCTTGTTGGGTTTTCACCTGAATTGTTTCCACCATAAATGTACCGCTCATTCATTTTCCTGCAAATTTAAAACCTAGACTGAAAGCATCGATTGCTCAACAAAGATATGTTTACGATCTTCTTCAGCTCTGCTGACGATTCCCTCGTTTGACTGCTAATGAAAGGATTTGCGCTGCAGAATGTAACAGAGGGAAAAGTCAGTTTACGATTGTCAAGTTGCAAAAAGTTGTTATAAATTTCTAATGAAACTAATAAATGAAATACAGCGTTAATACTTTTATCTTTACTGTAGTTGGTTGGCTCAGGTAGTTTTCGATAGAGCCATAACTTTGTCATATTGTACCGACTATTAATCCCGTCATCAACAGTACTCAAAACAATTTCATGCGCGTTGTGCTGAATTTGGCGACAAAATAAAAACCGCTGATTGTCGTATGCTCTGCAAAGTCGTTGCAAACTTCGGTTAAATAAACAACAAACAATAAACAAGCTAACACACAACGCATTCCTAAATATAGACAAATGATTTGTTGGAACTATGACGACCAAACGATGTGTGCATTCTAAGGTGTGTTTTAATTTGTTTATGTTTGGTCAAAGCCAAAAATTATTAAAATAAGTGCTGTGACAGTACCTTAGATAGTAGATTTCAAAGAAATTAACATCACTCAAGAATGTCAATTTGTAATATAATCAAGATGTTGTTGAAAGAATACGCTTTGGGTTTAGCCGAGTTGTTCGGATGCTGGGCTGAAGATCGAATCGTCGGTTGCCCAAATCCAGTTCTACCGTGCTGCCTTTGGCGAGACAATTTACTCACAGCTACACCCACATCCATCGAAACCAGCAATAAATAGGAATTCCAGAAAACAAATAAAAAAGCAATTGAGTTCTTCTAACCTGCGCGCTTGAGGATAACTAATACTCTTTATCTTGGCCTGATGATAAAAAAAGAAATTCTTTCGAAAAAAACTTTGAATGCGCCAACATCACCTGCGTCAATATTGCATGTGCGTCAATTTTGCAAGTGTGTCAATTCAATTCAATTTATCTTTATTTTTACAACATACAAATCAGACGATAGCTTCATCGAGGATTATTTATTCTACAACAATAACCAGCTGCTATGTTAAATGTGTCACCTGTGAGCTAGCAGCGGGATGCACATCTCTTTCTTTTCCACATCTCAACAAGGTTTGAAACTGTTTCAATACAGCGGGGCTGCACAGAAGAAGGAGATAGGGGTGAATCAGTGCGTACGTATCGAGAACAACATCTCCGAACGGACTTAGGAAATTAACGACATCGACGTCTTGAACAGTAAAAATAATGCAACAGTAACAAGCGCAAAACGTCGTCATGATAGCCAAAATGGAACCCAACAATGCTAATTTCAGTTCTGCTTTCTGCTTCCGACGGGTCGAATCGTCTTGTTTGCCGTCCTTCCCTTTCATCATTTTCAGTCGACTGCTTCGCGCTGTCCAAAAAGTAATGCCATAACAAACACCGCAAAGAGTGCCAACGATGAAACAATATGTGAAACAAAAAATTCCCTAAAACAGCCATGCAAAAAATGTACCATTCAATGAAAAAGCGTTTCGACAACGACATACCTGCCAAGTGTTTTCGGTGACTTGCACCACTATTACTCCATCAGTACCATTGACGAACTCATAGTCGTATCCGATCCACCACTTTGGTGCCGTTAGTGCGAATGGTATGATCCAATGGGCAGCCAGTACTCCCCACAAGACCAGACCTTTCCACTCCTTAATGAGGCGTGGATTTAAAAGAATTACTTGATTTAAATCAGGACTGATTTACTTTATTGAAGACGATGACCATCAGACGATTCAAAGAAGTGAGTAAAACACCCAGTTTTTGACCAAAACCCGAATGCCACCAAAGGTACGTCTGCACCTTCGCCATGATCGTTGGATGTGCTAAAACCACGCCAGTAACTCCGAGCCAATTGAAACGAGCACTTCTTTCCAGTATCCAAACGACGGCGAGATGTAGCAAGTCGTAGCAAGCGCAAGAAATGGTCAGTTTGAAGAACGATCCGTTGAATGGAGGTTTTTTGCGAGAAATTACAAGCACTAAGAGGATGGCCACATACAAAGGGATTGATATAGCAGACACTACAAGCAGCAGATAGTAAAGAACTACAATATTCACCATTCTTTGCTACAGTCTGAAATTAAAATGCAATTGCAATAATAGCAACTGTAGTCTATAGAGTCCTGGCGAGTGAACAAAGGCCCCCATTGATCATCGAGGATCTACGTATGTATCTTTTATATGCATTAATTGCAAAAGAAGATATCTCAAAAAAGAACAGATGTATTCCATTATTTCACACCTCCATTTTTTTGTTCCTGCGTAATTTTATTTTTTCTTTGGTATTGTTCACTGCACAAGTTACAATTCTTTTCGTTCTCATATCCAAATGTAAACTAATTAATAATCACTATCTGAAAATATGGCGAGTGAAAGGCGCCTGATATTCACTGGCTCCATGAGAGAAACAAACAGACAAACAAAGAAAGCAATAAATTACATACGAACAAAGCAGAACTCTCTTGATGATGCTAGTATAGCTAGCACAGTTTGCTTCTAACAAACGCTGTTACTTTTACATATGCATATCGAATAAGAAAACCGGCTTACATTATGTATTTTACATGCAAAATGATCCATCCATCTACCGGATAGGTGAAAACCGGTGTACAGAGTGCTGGATAAGAGAGTCTTTACTGTAAATGACTACTGTATTTTATTCTAATAAGAGACGCATCTCTTATTTTTTCAATGCGACTGACGGTGCGTCTCTCATTATTTCAATGCATATAACTAATATCAACATTCTTGTAGTTTTCAACACCAAATCAATGGTATCAATATCTACGGCTTTCAATTGATAATCCAAGGAATATTTTTAAAATGTTTTTTTTTGACGTTTCAGACATTTTTCTCGATTTGATAAATTAGGTATGCTTACTTTAGGTCGCCAGCAGCAGACTCACTTACCAGAGCCACAGAAATGCATTTTTGCGATCAATTGCTTGTTGTAGAAATCCTCTACTGAGATACGCGTCTCTCAGTAGAGGACGTCTCTCATTAGAATAAATGCGGTAGTTCACAAGAAAACGTTTGTTGATTTACAGTTGACAAGTTTGATTTCAATGTTTTTGAGTTCACTTTATCAAATGTGAGAGCACTATTTTCGCACTTGAAAAACGTCTTAATCAAAAATATGCAATTTAATCAATGCCCCCCCCCCCTTCTAGTATTCCGGCTTACATGCTTATATTGCATGCTCTTCCAATATGGTGTGTGCATGGATTGCAACTTTGCATTAATTTTTACCAGGCTTTGACGACCATTCCAAGTATTTCATAAAGTGACATAAACGTTAAATAGTTTCTCCAAGAACTAAACTTGACTGATTTTTATTTTACAGTTACATTTCTTATGTTTCACTGTAAAATTCATTCACTGTTACACTATTAATGTACGAGAATTTCCAGAAAAACTGATGTTTCAATTTATTTTCATTTTTATGCATTTTAATCTAGACTGAGAGTTTTGAACAAGTTTATATAACACGCAATTTATTCAGACAAACCTATATAAAAACCGTTACGGTATACAATAATGTTGAGTTCAAAATTTAATTTGAAAAACTAACGAAAGTTGGAAAAATTAATGGTCTATCTGCGACTGGAACCTTTGCCAGGGTTGTTTCCGCTATTCTTACCTTTGTCGTGACCCTTCTTCTTGCCTTCGTCATCTTTCTTGTCATCTTTTTCGCCGCTCTTCTTGTGCCCACCTCCGTGATGGCCGCCACCACAGACGCATGGACAATGGCATTTATCGGCTGGACATCTTTCCAAATGTTCCTTGTTGATGATGACGAATGATTTTTCGTTTTCGACCATGGTTTCCTTCACTTCCATTGTAGATGACGAAGAACTAGAGCTGGACGAACTGGATGAAGATGATGAGCTGGATGACGATGACGAAGATGACGATGAGCTGGAAGAGCTGGATGAAGACTGAGACGACGATGACGAATCTGGATTTGGCGCACGTCGCTCGCGGTGGTGGCTATGGTCGTGATCGTGACCGTGACCGTGACCGTGCTTTTTCTTTCCGCTCTTGTCATCGTCGCTGCCTTGTTGATTGTCGTTTTGCTTGCCGTCCTTGCCATCGCCACCACCATTTTTGGGGCATTTCTGATTGCACATACAAATGCATGAGCCACCTGAAATAGTAATTTGTGAGTCTAATACGAGATAATTTGTGACATAAGCCACCGGGGATTACATTCGGTAAATTATTACAAAAGAGCTTACCATCTTTGTTATCTTTGTGATCGTTTTTGGACGAACCGGACGATGATGAAGAAGATTTGTCGGAAGAACCACTGGACGAGGATGATTTCGACTGGCTCGCATTGGATTGGGATTGACCCGAACTGGATTGGGATTGGCTCGAACCGGATTGCGATTTGCTGCTCTGGTTTGAATTGTTCGAGCTCGACTTCGATTCCTTGCCGGATGAATCTTTGTGGTCACCCTGCGGAGTAGTGGCGCTGGTTGGAGTCGATCCACCGCTGTGTTGTGGTGTGCTGCCACCAGAGCTGTGAGGAGTGCTTGCTGGGGTACTTCCAGAACTTTGAGGTGTACTACCTGGTGTACTGCCAGGAGTACTACCCGGAGTGCTCGACGGTGGCGTAGTAGACGATTGGCCAGCCTGGTTTTGATTTTGGTTGGCATTTTGACTTTGAGACTGGGCATTAGATTTAGCGGCGCTGTTCGCTTGAGACTGAGACTGCGATGCAGAATTGGCAGCATTTTTGGCAACTATACCCTGTTCGACATTGGCGCCAGTTGCAGCTGCATCGGGTCTGCCCGGCAATGGTGGAACTTGAGGAACTTGCGGAGCCTGTCCGTAAGCTGCTCCAATCCAAACTGATAGCAGGCAAATACCAATTGCGAATCGCATGTTGAAGTTCGACAAATTCACAAGTACAATGTTACAATGCAACAATGACTGATGTTTATTTTCACTGCCTCCGAAGGTTATATATTAATTTCGACCGGACTTCGTTTAGTACGCGTGAGACTTCGCAAAATCCCATCTTCCGCTTCGGTATTGTTTCTCGTAAATACGTATAAAGAAATGTTTATCGTTTGGACAGGATATTTTGTTCCATCCACCTACAATTGCCGTGAATTTGATTTTAACATGGTTGCCCTGAAGGAGAATCCGCGTTTGACTATGCAACAACTGTCATCAGACGATGTGAACTGTATTTACTACCGGTTGTTCGATTAACGACAGTTCTATTAAAACCGCGCTCCGCCTAGGAACTCCCCCGACTTTCCCGAAATACCAAACAACATCAAAAAAGTTAGAAAATTTTTTTGTATCTAGACATACGTATGATATACAGCTTGGACATAACTATGAAACATATAATTCAAAGTTTTTCTTGTTTGAAGTACATGCACTTTGCCTCTACAGCAGGCAAAGCTGTATAATGGAACACTTTGAAAGTGATCTTAAATAGTTTTATTTCCTTCATCCTTTTTCTTCGACTTTTCCTGCCAGTAAAATGAAAACGTTGATAGAAGCAGGACATGCTTTGAATACGAATCTCAACTTATACGAATTCTTTTTTCTACCTGTAAAAGTTATATGTTTTCATTGTCTGGCCCGAAAATCAAGATTGTACCTTTAATTCTATAAAATCTTAACATCGTACTATTTTTAATCTGTTAAATAATATTTCTCGTCCTTTCGTGGAAGTAAAAGATCAACTCGTCCCTTACCAAGCAAAACGAGTTAACTGCAAAAAGTGCGTTTCGAGAAAATTGATGTCAAAGTTTTGAGTCGTCGCCCTAGCTATAGCAACATTCAAAATTGAAACATGCATTACTCAATGAATATCCATTCCCCAGCTGTCTCCTTTTGCCAGAACGAAGCTTTGAGTGCGGTTTATATGGGCCTGTAGTTAACTCATTTTGTGATTTTTTGCAGTTAACTCGTTTTGCTTGGTAAGGGACGAACTAAAGGTAAACTTCACAACAGATTTTCGAGTCTGTAATCAATTCACGACTACTGGCTCGCCTTTGATACTATAACAATGATTTGCTTGTCCAACGAAAATACTTAATTCCGCACACTAATATTCCACAAAGTGGTTTAAGAGTGATTTACATGTAAAACTGATCACGATATCAATTTTGTAAAGTAGTGACATGCAAGTAGTTGAAATTGTGTGATTCCGTCAGACATGCAGATCATTGTGTTACTGTGTTAAAGGCGAGCCTGAAGTAGTGAATCGTCTGTACCGCATTACGATTAACAGCAGCTACAATATAGTCGCCGTAACCAGATTGTTGTTCTTTTTTATTTTACTTTTTTGTATCTTGTTCCAATCAGTTACGAATAATTGTCTACATTAAAGAATTGCCATTTGTTCTCAGCCGAAATGTCAGATATCAAAATTTGTCGGTTTCACTAAATACACCAAATTTACAACTTTTCTTACAAAAGTTACCGCTCAGCTGGGGGATTTTCTTATTTTCATTTATTTTTACAAGTCCCGCTCCCAAGAAATAAGAATTTATTGAACTGTAGCAAGCAAAAAGATACTTTTGCATGTTAAAATATATCGTAAACTTGAATGAAAACTTATCAGTGTATCGAATGAAATTTGTATGGATCAGTGTCACATGTAGGATGTCAAATGTCGGACTGTCAAGCAGTTTTAGCACATAAAACATTGGTTCACACAATAAACTGTGACATAAGCACGGTTGTCAAAGACCGTAAAAATATAAATATCAGACTGTCAAAGATACGCTGTAAAAATATAACAAGAGATTGCATAGTAACACACACACAACCTGTATGTTTTTGGTACTTGCTTTCTTGTTAGGCAGTTGCAATGTCGATTGTCACTGATTTATGTTAAAGCAAGACAAAGCAAGCAACAAGACAGATTTATAAAAGCGTAATAAAGATGAATGGACATTTGTTTATCCGTGTTTGAGCTCGCATACGGTAATGAACAATCATCCTTTCTGCAAAGGCATGAGCGTTACTGATTGAAACTATGCCCTTTCTTGACCAAAATCAACAAACCCATTATGACGAAATTACTGTTCGATGTAATGAATACAAAACTGAATTAATGTTGTAACCTTGTCCGGATCGCTCTTCCCTTCGGCTCGCGAAAGCTGAACACGCGGCTTTCGTCATTCTTCAACAAGTAGCAGATCTTCATTTTTATGACTGGTTATTTGCGAGTTGTGCGCTTAGTAAACAGTAATCCAGTCCTTGGTTTCAAATCCATTTTGTATGTGAAGATACACAATTAAAAAACAGCGAAACTGTCACAATAAATCTTTTAATATTCCCAGGTGGATTTTGTTCACAATAAAGTTCAACATCCATCAATAACATTCTTCTTCAGAGTTTGCAAAACGGATTCGATTCGAAAAAATTTGTTATCAAAATATCATTTTTTGAGTTTGTCTTTTGTTTCAGTTAACATCGATCGCTCCGCCTGGAAACGTTAATCTTCATTTATTGTAGGAGCGAGTAAGTTTACAAGCTACTTGGTGAAGCAGAGTTTGGAGCCATTCATTTATTTTGCACGTTTGCAGAACGAGACAAGTTTCGGATGGAAAGCATGTTCGACATTTTGGTAAACATGGTTCCTCTCAAATTGTTCAAAATTCTACGGTTCTCTGCACTTTTGTAAACCAAGCATAACAAGCAAGACACGCGCCTGACAAGGGCATTAAGGCGTGAATGCAAATTTGATATGTGTGATCAATTGCGACGCTCATGATTTTCATTTTGGTGACAGTCGTTTATTTCGCAAACACGTTTTTCATCCGTCAATGTCAATGTTTCCTAAAGTTTTTGCGAAACGTTTTCCATTTCAAACATTTATACGGGTGGCATTTTTGTAATTCATCGCTAGTATATTTTTGTACGTACAATTTTTAATTTTGCATTAAAATACAAAACAGTCGGACGTGTACAATGGATTCCATTTGACGAAAGAAATAAACAAAAAAAGAAAATTCGATTTATAGAAAAAAACAAAACTAAAAAAATCGATCGCTATTTTTCGTACGTCGATGGTATTTCCGTTTAACGTCGAGCGTGACTGCCGCTCTTATGGCCTCCTTTCTTACCGTGACCCTTGCCCTTGCCGCTACCGTGACTGCTGCCGTGATGGCCTTTGCCACTGCCGCTGCCGCTGCCGCTGCCGTCCTTTTCGCCGCTCTTGCCGCCGCTCTTGCCGCCCTTGTGGCCGCCGCACACGCACGGGCAGTGGCACTTGTCAGCCGGACACCGTTCCAATTTTTCCTTGTTGACGATCACGAAAGCCTTCTCGTTTTCGACCGTGGTCTCTTTCACTTCCATGGTCGACGACGACGATTCCGAAGAGCTGGAGCTCGATGACGAACTGGATGAGGATGAGCTCGATGACGAGGAGCTCGATGACGAGCTCGATGATGACGAGCTCGACGATGAGGAAGATGACGATGATGACGATGATGATTCGTGTGGTGCGGCCGCTCGTTCGTCTCTCATGTGGCTGCCGTGATGGCCGCCTTTCTTCTTCTTGCCGTGTCCGTCGTCCTCTTTGGATCCTTTCTTTCCCTTGCCGCTGCCCTCTTTGCCGCTGCCGCCGCTGCCGCTGCCGCTGCCGTCGTCGTCTTTTTTGGGGTTCTTGGGGCATTTTTGATTGCACATGCAAATGCAGTCGCCTGAAGACGATAAACAAGCAAATAATGTTCGCGAAACAATGGGGCGAGAGTAAATGTGATCTTACCACCGCCGCCTCCGCCGCTGCCACCGTCGCCTTTGTACGTAGTTTTCCTGGAACCTCCTTTCGAGCTTGAGGATGAAGAGGAAGAGGATGCGGAATTTGAATTTGAAGAAGAAGAGGAGGATGAGGAACTGTCCGATTTGCTGCTTTCGGACTTGCTGCTCTCGGATTTGCTGCTTTCCGACTTGCTGCTTTCCGACTTGCTGCTGTCCATTTTGCTGCTCGATGACGATTTATGCTCTGATCCTCCTTTCTCTTTGCTGGAACCTCCTTGCGGCGTCGAGCCTCCTGGTGGTGTGCTGCCCGAGCTTTTTGGTGTGCTGCCGCCCGGCGTTGGTGTGCTGCCGCCCGGCGTTGGCGAGCTGCCTCCGGGTGTCGGCGAGCTACCGCCGGGAGTCGGCGGTGGAGATTGACCTCCGTTCTGCGCCGACGCCTGAGAATTAGACTGGGACTGGGATTGGGATTGAGATTTGGATTGAGCTTGGGACTGAGCTTGTGATTGAGATTGGGATTGAGACTGCGAAGCGCTTTTAGCCGCTTGTATTCCCATTTGTTGATTGGCGCCAGTTTGCGCGGCATCGGGTCGTCCTGGAAGATCAGGTACCGCTGGAGCTGGAGGAGGAGCTTGGCCGTATATGGAAGTGATCCATGTCGCTAACAGGAATATTCCAATTGCTAGTCGCATTTTTCTGCAACAGGAAAATTTATATTAATTATTTTTTATAGTACCGAAAACCTTAGCTAGCGTAGTGGTTGCGCTCGTGCCTTGCGTGCAAGGTCGGAGGACTCCCAGTCTGCCCTAATATGTTGATCTTCCACGAGCTATTGCAATCAGGAAATATGCAAAACAGTAAACTGAATCTTACCGCTGAAGAATTCGTAAGTCGAAGGTAAAACGACAATATGTTCGAAGTGAATGTCGAAAGTAAATTTGTCAAGGTTTTTATATTCCGATCCCCGAGCAAATGTGGACCGGAAAATGAACCGTATCCGTTTCAGATTGTTAAAGTCTTCGGTAAAACAATAACATATTTTTTCACGGGCATTTACGCTAATACTGGTTATTACCGTGCTCAATGTGACGGACATTGTCATCCCCCACTTTTTCGATTTATCACAGAACTATCCACTCCTCGCAACAAGATTTAGCTGAAGGCGAATCCGTTTCTGAAATGCGAACGATTTCGAACTTGAGGAGACTAGATTTTTGTTTTACTTTTGATTCTACCCTTCACGGACATTTCTACACCTACACCTCCTTCAACTTTCAAAAAGAATAAATCATTTTTAGTTGTCAGAATATATTATGTAAAATTAATGATCGACAACGCTCATAGGGACGTTTTTAAATTCAGGCGTTACCTTCCATTGTTCAAATTGTTTCATGTTTCGATTTGAAAATTGTTCAAAGAACTTCCATGTTTGAGTGAGAAATTAGTTGGAACACAAGGAACTATAATCTGACACGACCATTCACAGTGAATGCAATGAAATATACTGACCAATGGAACACTTTACACGAAGAGTTAAATAAAATTAAGCAGCGATTTTTTAACGATTTTAAGGAAGGATTTTAGCTGAATTTTGATTTTTGTGTAAAGTGCAAGGCATTCGCTCATTTGTATTTGTGGCGGAAGGTCGGGTCGAACAATTCGCTGTCTTTTTTTCGCCATTCAAACATTTCGCGGGCCTTGAATCGAGAGGATAGTGTTTAACCTTTGAGGAGGAACTTTTTTTGTGTCAAAATTTCAAGTTTTTCACTGTCTCGCAAGTTCATCAGGATGAAACGGCTTCTGGTTCAATTGGACGAGGTTTAATCGTCGAAAGGTGTTTTCGCTGAACAACTTTCCTACAACGAGGTCGAGCGTTCAACTTCGCACGCTTTTTCACGATAGTTACTGTACGGACAGTACAGTGCGTACACTACAGTGCGTACGTGACCTTTTCTCGCGTATTGTGCCAAAAGAACATTTTCGTTGTACTCATCGAAAAATGGCATCGTTTAAGTGAGTTTAAATCAAATAAACAGTCGACAAAAATTTCATCCTTTCTCGGGCGACGAGTAAAATTTCATTGAAATTGCCATATAGACAACCGAAGTGTCCAGTGGCAATTCTGTGCGCTAGTTGTGAGAGAAAATTTTCACTCATTCAGTGAAATTATGCATTTTTTCGATAAAGAAACGAGATTATTAACTGCGCTCGACCGACTGCTTTTTGTACTCATTTTAGCTAGTCAGATGTTTTATTCGGTCAAAGGTACGTAGAATACTGTTTAGTGTCTCTGTATCGCGCCTTCGGCGCTCAACCGCCTGCGATTTGAATTTGGAACTTGATTTACAAGTTTCAGGCTTTTGCGAGTTTCCAGCCTCGCCGATGAAACACCCCAACGGTACCCTGGTGTACTGTAATCCGGATCCGAAAAAGTACGACGGCGATTCTTATTACATGAGTTACGCGTTGAATTGTCCAGAGCGTGCATCGTGCGAATATATTTGGGCTGGTTTGTACGTTTGTTGCATGCCACCTGAGAAGCACGTACAGCGAAAACCGGTTATGATACCTCTCATAAGTAACTCGTTTCACGTGACCTAGTTTTTTTTTTAAGGAAAGCCAGAACTGCATTTTTGTTCTAGACCAGTTGATAGACCAAGAGCCAAGGTCAGTTGTATTGACTCAATTTACGATTCCATCGAGCCCTAGCGAGACTTCTACAGGTGGAGTTGCAAGTGCTACAACTACAACTACAACTCCTACAGTTGCAGCTACAAGTCATACAACTGCAACTACAAGTTCCGCAAGTCCTACACTAACGAGTACCGCCACTACAACTACAGTACTTGGCAGTCGTCCAACTGTATCAAGTGGCCCAATTGCATTCGGCACAGTAAACTCGAGGATTTCTCCGCTGGTTATTACCATCAGTTCGACCATCGCACCGATTAACTCGAACCCCCTCGATCGAAATTTCGAGCTGAGTTCCTCGTTTGGTGCGTCGTCGGTCACTGAAACGCCGTCCACTAGTCCTCGTCCGTCTTTCTCAACTGGCGAAATTACTCGCAGTTTTACTCGTACTTGGGTACTGGACATCGGCGACCAACGTCCATCCGACGTTCAACGGAGGAACCCCGCACCGCCCATGATTGCTGTGCCCAGTGGCTACACAGGCGTGGTACACTGGCCCACTAGTACCAGTGACCCGTTGAAATTTCAAAATCAAATTCTACAAGATTCAGTGTCACCTGCAGCGAACGAAATTCAAACCGACGCCACTGCCTCCGCGGATTCGACTGAAATCGCATCAAAACACCAAAAGTCACGTGACGTAAAAAATCAACATGGAAAGACGACGGTGACATCATCGCAGTTGACTCTGAACGATTTAACGCCGGAAAATGTCATTATTCGTCAGCGCACCGAAGGACCGATCAAAAACAAATTTCGTGCGCGGACTGATTTCAAAATTATCACTATTCAATGCGTATTGTTCAACACTGATAACAATGTTAAAGCATACGCGAAATCAATCGATAATAACAATAAAGACAGTTACGATTATGTCGCCGTTGAGAACGATTCATCGACCAACGCGGATGAGAATATGACCGATAGTTTGAACGGATTCGTTCATAACGATATCCCGATATGTCCGGAAGGAGTTAGCAATCAGGACGATTTGAGCCACAACAGCGTTAACGATAGATAAAATGTTACTGCAGTATTTTTGTTTTTTATGTTATGTTTGTGTTGATTAACGTACGATAAAAAAACGGAGCTTAAATTGTTTTTGCCTGTTAATGCATCAGACTTTATACTAAAAAAATTGGCAAAAAAAGTTTTCTTTTCGTTTTGAAGCACGGCGATCTCGGGTGCAACAGGAAACACTTTACACTAAACTCACGTTTAGTTGGACATGATTATCACGCGCGTAATTCCAAATTTTGTTACGTTATCCCCATTCACTATTGTAAACTCAAAACGTTTACAGAAAGAATGATTTGTACGTACAGCGGAAAACACAATTTCTAATCACTTACTTATCACGAAATGGTCCACTCTACGTACTATAGATGTCTAATACAATTTTGTAAAGTGCAAGTGATTCGCAATTGTGTTTTTCACCGTACATGCAAATCATTCTTACTATAAACTTTTTGAATTTGCAATAGTGAACGGACTATCAATTTTATTGCGTTTTTTTATTGGCGACTCTCACTAGTGAAATTCAATGTACAATCGGCGGTGAAAACTATGAAAAACGAATTCGACCCATAAACGTCATGTTTCACAGCGGAAATAACAAGATGGATAACGACTGAACAAGTAAAAATTCAACGAAAGTAAACGTCGATCTATAATTGTCAGGACGCGTCGTTGTCGTTGGGTGGCACTACGAAATAATTATTAACTTGATAGAAATTAAAATTAGACGGCCTGGCGAAATTAAAATTGCCGTCCATCTTGAAAGGTGCTTTGTCCTCATCGTCGGCAGTGTCCGCGGACAGCGACCCTGAGAAAAAATATTTATGATAACCATTCGACGAAATGTCCAGCAATTGTCGGTAATTGGATATTGGATGTTGATAAAACGGCGGCGAATATTCGCCGAATTTTGCTGATGTTTCGGCACCAATGGGAATCGGCGGGAATTGTTGCGTTTCAATCACTAAAAAAAACAAACAAGAAATTCCTCGATAAACGAGTTGAAAACAAAAAATTGGTACGAACGACGCGTTTAACTTACCGAAATATGAAACTACGCACGACAGAAGAACAAATTTCATGGAGCGAACTAAAACTGTACATCGCGATCTACTGACACTGTATTACAGTACGTTCGACGATCTACAGGTTTGAGGTCATTAAGTTATTAATCCACATGTTAAACTGTCGTGTAAGACGTTATTTATGGTTCTCGTTTTCAGTATAATAAGTCAAAAATGTGATTCGAAACACGAGTTTGAAACAATTTTCAAAACCGGCGCGCGTGATGGTCAGGTGACGTTTAATGTAAAGTGATGTTTTATCATTCACAGTTTGGGCAATAACTATGTTTGCTTCAAGGGTGTAAAGTGTAATAATTCATTTCGGTGTTATGCATTGATGGTTGTCATTGTTGTTGATTTTTTGCGTTCAGTGTGTAAAGTGTGATTCAGTTTCATTTATGTGCGGTGCGCGAATGGACGCGTCGAATTTTTTGCTTTTAACGAGATGGCTCCATTTAAAAATGGTTTCATATAGTAAATTGTCATTCATTTTGATTTTCTGCACTATTATTCTGAAGCCTGTCTTAAAAGTATAGTATGCCCAACTTGATTCGCAAGTGCAAATGGTTAGATTTATACGCTTGCGAAATTATTTTTTATTTGCCGCGAAGCGTTTAACTAGATCGTTTTGCGTGTTAACGCTGCTAAGGGCCGTACATAAATGACATCATCCAAGGGGGGAGGGGGGGGGGGTTGAGAAAAGTGACAATGACAGCTGGGGGTAGGGGGTTTTGAGCAATGATGACATTATTTAGTGTAAAGTGTTAGTGTAAAGTGCCTTTTTAGTTTTAGGTGTGCACATGTGTTAGGTTAGGTGTGTATTTCAGACAATTGATAGAAATTGCTAAAACGCTAAAATCCTATTTTCCAGCGTTTGAAACGAAAAATGTGTCTAGTTCTACAACGAGTATGTAAAACTTTTCATCTGATGCAGATCGATGTAATTGCTGAAATGGAAATCGATTCGGAAAGTTGACCAGAAAGTCGAAACAGTTGCACTTTGGTTGCTTCAATGGTGCCTCAAAGAGCTGAGAATGAAATCCATCAACAGCTATCCAACATAAATGATTAGCTTACAACAGTGTGTTGCGGTTGAAAGTAGCACCATTTATTCTAAAGAAGCTCAACTTAAAGTTGGAATCTTCGAGAAACAAAAGTCGAAAACCGACAAGAGATTAAAATGACTTTCGTAAAATCGACATGGTGCACGAAAGAAGTGAAAAAAGGACAAGGAGCTTGCCAATGCCAGATTATCAATTCCCAAACAAGCACGACCTGGTCGACCGAGTGCCAAATCCGTTTATCCGGGTCTCCATCAGGCTATTATTGTCCATCAGTTCAAAGCGACTTGATGCAACAAATTTGCATTTAATGCAAGCACTACTTTGTTCGTCAAGGTAAAGCCAGAAATATGACAGATCTGCTCGTACTCGGAATCGCATTATTGATGATGCTGATGAATTGGTCAAAGTCTCTGATTTATTCGAGAAGGGTGAAGTTGAACAATTATG